>JAJJWW010017941.1:0-82029 GCA_023531295.1 Papaver armeniacum | reverse complement strand
CCGCACCATGTTCCAAATGGCATGCCAAACCATTGGCCCCACCTCGCCAAGCCAAACGCACCTTGCCTTGGCCCTAGCCATGCTAGCCGCACCATGTGCCAACGACATGCCAAACCCGCGGCCCCACTATACCATATCGGCCTTCCCTATGCGGCTACTAAAACGAAGGCGTGCGACAATCAACGGTCACCATTCAATCTCAGGAGCAAATCCTAGCCGTCCAAGGTTACCAGACAACGCAAGGTAACCTTTGGCCCGAAACCCTAGTTTGGCCACGCCATACCGCGCCAATGGCATGCCAACCTAGCCGCGCCACCATGCTGGCCTTCCCTATGCGGCTACTAAAACGAAGGCGTGCGACAATCAACGGTCGCCCTTCAATCTCAGGAGCAAATCCTAGCCGTCCAAGGTTACCAGACAATGCAAGGTAACCTTTGGCCGAAACCCTAGTTTGGCCACGCCAAACCGCGCCAAGGCATGCGATGCCAATGGCATGCCAACCTAGCCGCGCCACCATGCTGGCCTTCCCTATGCGGCTACTAAAACGAAGGCGTGAGACAATCAACGGTCGCCCTTCAATCTCAGGAGCAAATTCTAGCCGTCCAAGGTTACCAGAAAATGCAAGGTAAACTTTTGCCCGAAACCCTAGTTTGGCCACGCCAAACCGTGCCAATGGCATGCCAATCTCGGCAAATCCTAGCCAAGGTTACCATACAACACAAGGTAACCTTTGGCCCGAACCCTAGTTTTGCCGCGCCACCATGCCGGCCTTCCTCCTGCGTCCTTCCCCTGCGGCTACTAAAACGAAGGCGTGCGATAATCAACGGTCGCCCTTCAATCTCAGGAGCAAATCCTAGCCGTCCAAGGTTACCGGACAACGCAAGGTAACCTTTGGCCGAAACCCTAGTTTGGCCACGCCAAACCGCGCCAAGGCATGCGATGCCAATGGCATTCCAACCTAGCCGCGCCACCATGCTGGCCTTCCCTATGCGGCTACTAAAACGAAGGCGTGCGACAATCAACGGTCGCCCTTCAATCTCAGGAGAAAATCCTAGTCGTCCAAGGTTACCAGACAACGCAAGGTAACCTTTGGCCGAAACCCTAGTTTGGCCACGCCAAACCGCGCCAAGGCATGCGATGCCAATGGCATGCCAACCTAGCCGCGCCACCATGCTGGCCTTCCCTATGCGGCTACTAAAACGAAGGCGTGCGACAATCAACAGTCGCCCTTCAATCTCAGGAGAAAATCCTAGCCGTCCAAGGTTACCAGAAAATGCAAGGTAAACTTTTGCCCGAAACCCTAGTTTGGCCACGCCAAACCGCGCCAAGGCATGCCATGCCAATGGCATGCCAACCTAGCCGCGCCACCATGCTGGCCTTCCCTATGCGGCTACTAAAACGAAGGCGTGCGTAACGACAATCTACTAAAAGCCGCCCTTCAATCCCATGATCAAATCCTAGACGACCAAGGTTACCAGACAACGCATGGTAACCTTTGGCCCGCAACCCTAGTTTGGCCACGCCAAACCGCGCCAAGGCATGTCATGCCAACCTAGCCGAGCCACCATGCTGGCCTTACCTATGCGGCTACTAAAACGAAGGCGTGTGACAATCAACGTTCGCCCTTCAATCCCAGGATCAAATCCTAGCCGTCCAAGGTTACCAGACAACGCATGGTAACCTTTGTCCCAAAACCCTAGTTTGACCTCGCCAAACCGCTCCAAGGCATGCCATGCCAATGGCATGCCAACTCTGCCGCGCCACCATGCTGGCATTCCCTGCACGGCTATCAAAAACGGAAGCGTGCAACGATCAACGGCTACCTTTCCTCTTAAGATGCAAAATCTCGACCGTCGAAGGTCACCAAGCTAGTAAGTCTCCCAAGCTCGACTTTCCAGGCAACAACCATGCTACATGTTTTCCACGAAAGCATTCGAGACATCAATACATATCACAAACTGGGGGATCCACTTTGGGTATTGGTTTGGCGGTTTACAGCGTGCAGCGTACACTACGCCCGTCATAAGGAAGTGTAATAAGGATGAGGCGGTTAGTAAATACAAAGAGTAATGGTGAAACGCTCTTTTTTATGGAACATCAATTCCATGCGTTAACTGTTACCACCTCCTACCATTTACTCACCCATTTTTCCATTCCTTAATGAGACCAGAGTACGTTTCACTTCGACTTGTATAAATAGGTCTTACCTATTTCCACCGAACAACAAGTTCAGGTCAGGAGCATACAACACTCAGAAAACATTTGCTAGCTCTCCATTTGTGAGATTCCCACTTTCTGATACAATTCATAAAACAACTACTCTTCCAGAATCAACTATTCTGGTCTCAACACTTTCTTCGCTTCCCTCCCCAAAACCAACCCATTCTCCTCCTTTTTGTGACCGAAGCAAGTCTGGAACGACCATTTCTTGGTTTAGGCCGGATTTGTACAGATTGATCTCTCGAATCTAAAGTACTCCCTTGCAGTAAATTATTTAGGGTTTAAATTCGTTTCTCACCCACACACCCGAAATTACCGAAATCAGCAGAAACCATTTTCACCCTCAAACATTAGGTTAACGACTTAAAGACTTCATTTGGAATTCGTGAAGCCAAATCCAACTATTTTCTCTGTAGTTGCATATTCTGATCTTACTTTTCTATCGTAGTGAGTTTATCTTCTCTAAGATTTATCTCCGATAGGTAAGATATAAATAATCACAAAAGTTCTTCGTCTCAGACCCATGTGATTGCGTAATAACTTTTTCCTTTAATCAGGTTGGTTATTATGAGGTGACTGATATTTCTAGGCTGCTCTTCGGGAGTATAAGTCCGGGGTATTAGTTGAGTTTCCTTTTCACCTTGATTTATCTTAAGACGGAAACAAAACCAAGAATAGGCATATTTGTGGGAGAAAAACTTGTTTATAAGTCTTCGACTTTGGGTCTTAGCAGCTCTTAGTTGTGGGTGAGATCATCTAATGGAATCAAGTGCACAGAGTCCTGCTGGGATTCAAGAGGCGTAAGGAACGCGACTGTACCTTAATCGGTATGAGACTTGGTTAGGGCTCAACTACATTCCAGTCTGAAGTTTACTTATAGTAGGCTAGAGTCTGTAGCGGCTTAATACAGTGTGGTGTTCAAATCTGGACTAGGTCCCGTGGTTTTTCTGCATTTGCGGTTTCCTCGTTGACAAAATTTCTGGTGTCTGTGTTATTTCTTTTCTGCATTATATTTGTTTATATAATTTAAATATCACAGGTTATGCGTAGTTCAATCACAGTTGATAAATTCGACTTTCTTTGTTGGATATAACTTGATTGACACTTAGGCATTGGTCTTTGGTACCGTCCAAGTTATTTCTCATATCAATCAGGCTCACGTATTTCTATCTGTTCGATTTGCTGATTTTTTTGAGAAAGAGATAAAGCTCTTTGATATACTTCTTGATTGAGTCTCACTTTTAAGTTGGTGCTCTCGGAATTATATTGGAATTTAATCCATACAGATTGTCGAACGAATTATTGGGTGTGGTTGTTATACCCCTGCTTTTTCAAATTCCATAGGGCCTTTTAAGGACTCAAAATAATTTATTCACTAAAGCATTTAGCGAAGTTATTCATTTAGCCACTTTGTCAAAGACATTTTAGTCACTTATCGAGGTTAGACTATATTTAGTTTCCTCATACCCACAATTACTTCACCTCCAAAAGATCTCTCATGAGCATATCTAGTTTCATTAAAGTCACCCATGGATAATTCAAAACATATCGATCTAGTTTCTTCAATCTCCCTATAAAAAAGTTATACTTCATTAGTATTAGAAGCACAAGGAGCATACACTCCTGTGAGCATCTACTAAAATGAATTGGACAAAGTCTTGCATAAGATGGTGATTGAGTAAGGACCAATTACAGAATCAACTACTTGAACTTTAGAAGAATCTCGAAGAAAAAGAACACCTCCAGACCTACTTTGAAAAGGAGAATCTAGACACTTGACATCCTTATTGCCCCAACATTTCTGAATCAAATATTATTGC
Source organism: Papaver armeniacum (assembly GCA_023531295.1). Taxonomy (NCBI): domain Eukaryota; kingdom Viridiplantae; phylum Streptophyta; class Magnoliopsida; order Ranunculales; family Papaveraceae; genus Papaver; species Papaver armeniacum. Next base: position 77,989 of record JAJJWW010017941.1, on the reverse strand, counting down.
ATTGCTGAATTTTTTTTTCTTGCAATAACAATGTTTGGTTTCCACTCAAGAATTTCCTTTTTCACAATATCTTTCATGTTAAGGTCGTTAAGACCACGATTATTCCAACAAGTAATCTTAAAATCCATAAGAACTGAAACATCTAAATAAACCAAAACCCACTTAACAACTTAAGCAAATTTCATATTTTCCATGTCAAAATTCAAATGATGAGTTTTGAAGGAACCCACCATAGCATCTTCAATTTCTTTTTCTGAATCTCTAAATTACATACCCAAATTAGGACAAAATGTTATCATCTAAAGCAAAGAAATTTTAAAATCTTTTTTTTAGATCACTGTTAACTTTGCTCTTTAAAGTACTCCATTTCTCAATAGTTTTCCAGAAAAAAAAATCAAAATATCTAATCTTCTTCTTCATGACAAGGAGGATTTGATTTATCTTTATGAAATATTCATTGGATCAATCATTTGAAGGTAAAGAATTGAAACTACCGTCTTCAAATATTCTTCTACCTCTTCTTCATCTTAAAAAACTGGTGAAATAATAGTTGAAAGTGGTTGATTCAGATTTAGTTGAATAATTTGAGTTATCAACCGAAGTATCTGAAACTACCAGGCTCAGAGAAGTTTTCGCTTCTGAATTATCCACTGAAGTATATGAAGTATTCTCTTCTGAATTAGAAGTATAGGCCCCTGAATCTGAGTTCGAAACCCATTAGTATGAGCAAAAAAAATCAAATTTAATTTTTTTAATTGAACTTGCATAAGAAAATTTCTTTTTCCATAACTGAAAAATATTTAAAAAATATTTTTTCCTCGAGAATCATCGGGATGTGGAATCGTCTTAGAAATTCTTGGTCGTTCAATATTAAAGGAGAGATTCTTGTTTATCTCACCATCTGGAAAATCAACAAGCACGAGTTCAAAATTTTGAACCCTAATTTTTATGAGCTTGATTAGTATCTCCATTAATAAATTGTAGAAACTGAATCAGAACAGGAAAAAATTTAACCACATGATGATAAAGAAAAGATGTTGAAACACCATCAAAGCTACCGAGCTAAGAGTAGATGTATGCACTTCCAGAAAATCGCCAAATTTGCTACTAAACTCTTTGTAAAATTATTGTCCTCACAGATTAAAAGGAACACCAAGCATCTCTGGCCAAGAGCCTTCCGAATTTATCTTCGGCAAATAAATAGAACTTTATAGAATCCACCATGGTAACAATCTCATAGACATATCATCAAATCCAAGAACCTTTGTGAATCATAGTATCTTTATCTTGTACCGATGAAAAGAAAAAAGGCTTTTTGAGATTCAAAAGGAAAGATATCAAAGCCAGTCTCAATACTAAATCTCTTTGAAGATGACTAGAATGCTCATTTCTCTGAGAAGGAATAGGTTATTGCAATACTGACTGAGACTTATGGTTCTCAACTTGATTTTCAACTCAAATCTTATGTGAAACAGTTTTTGAGAAATGATTCACAAAACGTATTCATTTCGGATATCCTTCTTCAGCTTGAAAAGACATCAAGCGCTTATTCTTCTCACATGACATTGTCGCTCTAAAAATTTCTTCAAAATTATTTTGATTTCTGGAGAATAAAAAACAACTACTATAAAAATTCTTATTTGATTCCTTGCCCATAGTATTCTTCATATAAATAACACCTTCAGTTGATTGATACTTGAAAAAAAAAAATTTGTATTTCAACCATTTGATTTCCAACCATTATTCTCTTTTGATCCTGGAAAAATGTCTTCGCTGCATTGCTCTTTTGTTTCTGACCACAAAGCACTGCTAGTCTGCTACCCAACTCTTTGAACCCTTTGAGATCTTCGATTTAACTTGCAAACTCTATTTCCCCTCCAATCTGATCTACCTACATTCCGTCGTTGAGAAGATGATTTTCTCGCCATTTTTGCCGCGAGAAACCTAGACATTCTCTCCTTAATGACTCAATTCAATAATAATAATTAAAAAAAACGTTACACATTTTGAAACTATCATTTTTTAAAAAAGTAGTCTTGATAAATATTCCTCTAATAAATATTAATAATTTAATAGCCATATATTTATACTCGTTGAGTAAGTTTTTTTAGAAAGCATTCTAGCAAAATAAATTTACAAATATATTTAAATTAATTTGGGAGATATCCAACTTTTGAATTTTGTTACATTGCTCCACTTAAATGTATCTGACATGTTTGGATACCACCAGAAGTAAAAGCCACAATTTTGTTATCTCAAGCTTGTTGTCAATGTTAGATGATCAAAACTATATCTTAATTTCCAATATGTTAAGTCAAGTCTCGGAATACTAGGTTAGAATTTGCTAGTTGAGTATCAGACATCACCCTCGAAGACTGAAGATCGACGAAGATATTTGGAGACCTTCTGTATTAGGTATGTGAAGGCTTGACCATTCTATTTTACAAAAAATTTGTTTTTTTTTTTATTTCCAAAAATCATTTTGAAGTTATGTATCTAAACTAACTTCTGTCATTTTTGCTTCCAAACATCATATAAAAAAATCATCATTTTCCATACATTTTTAACGAAACCTATTATTGGAGCTTCTCATTCCAATAGAGGGGCTTCACCAATAAGACAAAAATGGATCACCTGTTAGTAATTTCAAAAACCCCCTATCTTGAATATTTTTATAATGGCTAAACAATCCTCATTTAATTAGTGTTGATTATTTAATTAGATTCACTAATTTAATATTAATAATAAGATTAGATCAGTGATTTCGTTTTATAATTAGAGATAAAAAAAAAATACAATTAGTGTTATCAGTTTTTGTTGAGTAGGAAAAAAGAGAAGAAAAAAAACGATTTTTGGAAGAAAAAAACTCTAAATTGATCTTTTTTAGGTTTTTAGACCGTTTTACGGTTGGGTTTTTCTTTTTGCTAGCCGTGAAGATAAGTTTACGGTTTGATAATAATAAGCTCCTAAACGTAAATTGAGGAAAATAAAACTAAACTAAAAAAAACAGTTACGGTTGGGTTTTCTTTAAACTAATACTTAGGTTGGGTTTTCTTTAAATTTATCTTAGATTCCAATAAAAAAAGATGAAGTTTAGAAGAAGAAGATGAGTATACTTTTGTATTAAGGTTTTGATTTTAACTTTTAGGTTTTCATCTTAGATGGAGGATAATTCAGACATTTGCTATTGTCTCAAGACACCCCATAACTAATTTTTTAGTCATTTGGAATCCATGTGAAGCCCCTCTATTGGAATGTGAAGCCCCAATAATAAGTTTCTTTTTAAAACTGGGCAAATTGGAGAATAATCAATCCCGAAGTGACGTGCATTTAGTGTTCACGATATAAGCAGTTGAAGTTTTCAAGTTTGGGATACGACAATGGCATGTCTGTTTAAAAGGAAATGCATGAAATTGTTGCTGAAAACTACACGCATTGTACACAGTTGACAGGCACACGTGAGGGTATAGTTATTGTCTATGCTTTTACTTAAATGGAGTTAGAGAGTGACAAGATAAGAAAAGAAACCCCAACAATAACATGTCTTTGACTCACAAAGTTTTTGATGGTGTTGCTGCGAAATACAGATCATGGGCACCCATATTTTTTATTTGCTTTTTCCCTTATGCGCTTGATGAGATGGGAGGAAAAAATGTGAGAAAAAGACTCGACAGGTCTCTCTCTCGAGCCTCTTTCAGAAAAACAAAATAAGTCCTTCTCAACCCCGTCTATATAATAGGTTTCCGACCCCATCAACTTTAGTGTGTAACCCAGCTAGATTTCTTTATTGTGCATGGTATTTTTCTAAAGCACGTCGCAGAATAATATATCATGAACAGCTGTCTGGTTGCCAACTGAAATCTTGCATTATATTGCACATTGTTAAAAATGAGAAGAAAAATCTAGAAATTTCTCCAAAAATCTAGACATTCAGAGAGTAAGAGTTATAGACTCAGAGGTAAGCTAATGTATTCGACAACCACATATATGAAGCAGCTTCACATCCATTGCGCTGCATCCAACAGCATTCATATATATATTAGATCGTAAATATCCTTCTTATAGGCGGACATCATAAAATCTTACTGTAGTTCTTATTTTATTTTTTATTTTTTTGAAACCCAATTTTAGATCATTGGTATCATCTCCCAATAATTTTGTAATTATATTATAGTGACACTCATTATAAATTTAATGTAATATTTATGTTTTATTATGGGGTGGTTAGTGTCTTGAAATTATGGTGGTTAGTGGACAACGACCTTGGGAGTTAGGTATTCATCGAACCATGCAAATGCTATCATCTGACACATGAATATCTACAACCAAAAAAGCCAGTTGTTTTTGTCAAACTCTTATGCTGATAAAGGAAAAATGATCTTTGTTTTGTCAAAGCCACAGAGAAAACTTCCACCCTCGCATTAAATTTGGATACGGACATTGTCGAACTAATTTTGGTATGGAAAGGAAACATTATTCCTACCCTCACCACCATTTTTGCTATCATCTTTTTATACTAGATAACTTAGCCACGCAAACCGATACTACTAAACGTCTAACGGTCTAAGAGCATATCCTATGGGTAGTCTCCATTTGGAGACTAACTAGTTCATATGAAAGACTACTCGCCCATATGAACGAGTGAAGCTACTATGGGCAAATATAAAAAAAGACACTACACGGGAGACAGTCTCCCGTTTAGTTAAAAAAAAATTGGATTTTGGCTTAGACAGGGACTGTCCCCCGTCCAAAAAAAAAAAAAAAAAAAAAAAAAAAACCTTCTTAGACGGGGGACAATCCCCCGTCAAACAAAAAAAACTAAAAGAAAAAGGCTATATAGACGGGGATAGTCCCCCGTCAAAAAAAAAAAAAAAAAAAGTTTTAACGGGGAACTGTCCCCCGTGTTGTACTAAAAGCTTTCTTTTTCCTGACGGGGATAGTCCCTACCTAAAGTGTGACACTCCCACCACTCGCTCGATCGAACGAGTGCATGATAGTCTTTGGATGAAAATGGACCAAAACACTACCCATAAAAGATTCTATTTTGGTCTAATTGGTAGTGCACTCCTTCAAATGAAGGAGTGACACTACCCATAGGAGTTGCTCTAAGCAAAAGTCAAAACTCCAAAGGATCCTTGCTCAACCCTTGAACTCTCCGCAAGTCTGTAAATGGGCTTATAATAGTTCATAGGTCTTGATCGACAGGCGACAGCAAGTTGTGGTTGAATAAGGTGATTCCACCCAAAGTCAGTTTTACTACGTGGGCTGCAAGACTAGACCCTACCTACCTACAATGAGATGCTTAGTACTAGTGCTAGAGGCCGGTTGGTAACACGCATTAAACAGTATATCTAACGTGGAAGAATAAGCGTAGAAAAATTGTTCTTCACTAACACGCATTAAACAGTATATCTAACGTGGAAGAATAAGCGTAGAAAAATTGTTCTTCCACATTTGTAGTTTTATTTTTGGTACCTGAATTTAACTCGTGAGATTGGGGTATACCCAAATTGGGTGTTGAGTATACCCATTTTATTTTGTATTAACACTTGCATCAAAGGTAGTGTGTTAAGGGGTGTCTAAAAGATGCTTAAAGACCAAACTGTCCCAACTATTTTCAACCAAATTTAAACCCTGCCGACTGAAACCTCAAACCTACCAAAAAAAAGTTTTAAAATCTCTTTAAGATTGGGTATGATTTCAAAATCTCTACATGATGAAATAAAAAAAAAAAAAAAAAATCAAAATGAAAAAAAAAAAAACATACATGTTTTGAGATTGGGTATGATTTTGTACCCAATCTCAAACTGAGTACGTAACATACTCAGTTTGAGATTGGGTACAAAATCATACTCAATCTCAAAACCCTTATGATTCAACATTTTTATTCCATACACCTGCAAAAAGCTCAAGCATGGTATTTTGTCGACCTTGCTCAATCGGGCTGAGTATAACACACCGCAGGGGCTCAGGGCTATTAACACCGGAGGGCTAAAGTATAACACACCGAGAATCGGCCTTAATTGGATTCATTATAGTGTGGAGGTTCGTGTTACCCACTTCGTCATGCCATTCCCAGGGAAGGGATTGTTGGTGCTCGACTGGAGGAATTTCATGTATTCACAGAGCTTGTTGCTACATGCTCCATTCTTGGTGAATTAAGTGAGGAGTATCTAAAAAACCTCTCTACAGGAAAGAAGTTTTTGAGGTTGAAAGCACAAAAAAAAAGTGAAAGAATCTTCCTCTTCGTGAAGTCGGCTGTGCTATGGGGATGTCTAAAAAAAGGACGATTTTCAATTTTTAATTGAGGCGGAGGAGCGGCGAGGCGCGAGGAAACGCTTGGAGAAGATTTGCGGCCGCGGTTGAGGCGGAGAGTTGAGCATGAAACGACCTTTGAATGAAGGCAAGTGTGATTACCGATTCCAATAATTCTTGATTAAGAAACTGAGCATTCGAACGTTCGAAGGCAATTTTGCGTATTTTGGTGTTGCTATGCCCTTTGATGCTCTACGCCGAAGATGTTGGGATGGAGTGCGGCCCCAACTGCTGAGATCCGGAGGGAGGTGCATCGGCAAATCGGCATGTGCATATGATTGAAATTTCTTTTGTTTTTTTTTTCCAATCTCAAAATCTTCCTTTGTATGAGTTCAACATTATTTGAATAAAGCTTTCCTTCTGATCCTTTGCAAGATCAGAATCAAAAAGGGTGCGCCTTATAGTGCACATTATAAAGAAGTTATGTAATGGAATATCCACGGACCTCGTGATCGATATCTTCCCCGGCTTTCTTTGGGTAGAGGCCTCAACTATTTAAAATTGCACTCCAGTGAGATGTTTGCTTTAATGACAAAGGGTTTGGTAACACGCATTAAACAGTATATCTAACGTGGAAGAATAAGCGTAGAAAAATTGTTCTTCTACTGTAGTTTTATTTACGTGGTGAGATTGGGGTATACCCCATACCTGCTTGGGGGTGATGGAATTGATCTGTGGTCATCCAATCATGCTTTAATTGGGGTATACCCATTTTATTCCATCAAAGGTAGTGTGCTAAGGGGTGTCTAAAAGATGCTTAAAGACCAAGTTCACTAAAAACAATATTTGGTTCATTGCCAAATTTGTCCCAACTATTTTCAACCAAATTTAAACCTCCAAAATTTCCTCTTTGGATTTTTCAAAACAATCACTTAACCAAGCATGAAAATTAAGTTCCATTAAGAATAAATCGTAGAAAAGTTAAGATGCAAACCTCAAACCTACCAAAAAAGTTTTAAAATCTCTTTAAGATTGGGTCATGATTTCAAAATCTCTACATGATGAAATCTTTAAAAAAAAAAAAAAATCAAAATGAAAAAAAACATACATGTTTTGAGATTGGGTATGATTTTGTACCATTTCCTAATCTCAAAATACTTTTTTATCGAATCTCAAACGTTTTAAAAATCTTTTACTCAAAAAAAGTTTGAGATTGGGTATGATTTCAAAATCATACTCAATCTCAAAACCCTTATGATTCAACATTTTTTTGCAAAAAGTCGGCAACCGATGTTGGTCACGCTTCCTAGGTTGAATATCGTGCCGGCTTTTCATTTCTGAAATTAGCATTTACAGGGTCGGCACGGTATTCATCCTTATACCTTGCCGACTATAGTTTAGTCGGCAGGTTATGAAATTAATACCTTGCCGACTAATCATGCATTTGTAACACCTTTCTCTGTATGTCAACAATCCTATAGTCGGCAAGGTATTTTTTGTCGACCTTGCCGGCTACAGGTTATGAAATTAATACCTTGCCGACTAATCATGCATTTGTAACACCTTTCTCTGTATGTCAACAATCCTATAGTCGGCAAGGTATTTTTTGTCTACCTTGCCGACTATAAGGTAGCCGGCAAGGTAAAAAATCAATAAGATTCCGACTAGTGAAGCATTTACAACAATTTCATGTGTGTCAAAAATAATAAAGTCGGCATCTTCTTCATACATCGACCTTGCCGGCGAAAGCTAGTCGGCATTTTCTTCATTCGTCGACCTTGCCGACTAAAGTTAGTCGGCATCTTCTTCATTCGTCAACCTTGCCGACTTTTCATAGTTTCAGAACTGAAATGATTTCTTCTTTAATTTTTGAGTATGATTTCATACATCAGCTTTGCAATCCTCTTTTTAGAAGTGTTTGGGTAGTATGCTTTCATTTTCGTTGAAAAAAATACTCTCGAAAGAAAAAAAATTCATCAAAAATCTTCCCACATGAGTTCAATCAAAAACAAAATTTCATAACTTAAATTCATAATTTCAAAATTTTTAATCTACCCAATTAATTAATCTAAACTCAATTAATCAACTTAATCGGATTTTTTAGTGTTAATTAAACAAGGGTATATTAGCCATTTAGAAAATACATGGTTAAGGGGTGGCCTGTTTTACTTCTAAATGACCTGGGTTTTGTCTCATTAGGTATACCCCAATTAATTTGGGTATACCCCAATCAAGCCAAGTTTATTTAAACAAATTTAAATTTGAGGGAGGATCGGTGGACATTCTACTCTTAGATGGACACTATCATACATGATTTGTACCATTTTCTCCGCAAATCCCAAACGACATTGAATTTAAATCTAATATTTTGATGATATGTTCCTATTATAAGACTCTATATTCCTACAAAAATGAGTACAATTTGAGAAACCAAACCTTACCATCTATCGATCTTAATTTCAATCGTTAACTTTTAACGACTGATATTCAAAGGGGTATATGGTGGTGTTATACGTCTCAAATTGTGCTCGTTTTTGGTAGGAATGTATCGTTAAAATATTAGATTTAAGTTCATTATCTTTTGGGTTTTGAGGGAAAAATGACGCAAATCATGTATGATAGTGTCCATCTAAGAGTGTCCATGGATCCTTCCTCTTTAAATTTTGCTTCAGAAAAGAAAAAAGAAAAAAAAAAAGTTAAATTTAATTTAACTTTCTTTCCTCGGAGGCTTTCAAGTGCACTGGGCGTTCTTTGCATCAAAATTTCCTTACACGGCGACGAAACACTTTCAATGGTAAAAAGTGACATTTATCGGAGTTTGCTTCCTTTTGATCGTGATTTGTCGGATTACTTGGAGGTAGCGTAATAGGATTGCATTAGGGGCTAGAATAAAAATTATGAGGGAATATTTTACGAGATCAGATCTATTATTCTGTAGAATTAATTAAATTCCCATGGCTAGGAACCGAAAGAGATTACTACATTTTTTTCTCTCTATGGTCAATGCTGGCCGTTGTTCTCTTGACTTTGTCGAGGTCGTTTTCATTTGGTGCTAGGTGTGCTTTTCTCTCCTTCTAAGAGGTTTTATCTATCACTGAGTGTTTCTCTGTGAGTTGTTTTTGTTGCTTTTTGCTACAGATTTTCTCTTCTCAAGTTTGTTTCTCTTAAGTAAGCTTGGGGTGTTTTCTTTTGTGATTTTCATTTATATGGTGGCAAGTTCTTCAAGTAATACCATTGAAGAACCTCAAACATATATTTTTGAGGATGGTGACGTGATGGGCATCCAATATTGCACACATTCATGTCTTGTTGTAGGTGTTTATGCCATTTAGTTGCACCCAATTGCCTGTTTTTATGCCAAATTTTGTATCTTGTACTTCTTATTTGTTGCAAGTAAAATGTTTAGCAATCGGCCTGACTTTTGTTTTGTAATTCTAGGGGAACTGAAAGAATGGTCTGAACTTGTGCTGGGATAGAAGGTGGAGCTACAAGACCCTGTCAAGCTAGTTACCAAACCATAGTAAGCAGACAAGTGCATTGGAGAAGGCAGCCAAGGTGCCAACAGACTTGTGAAGCTAATGGATCTATTAGTGGATGGGAATCCAAGTGATACCCATGTTGGGAGTTAAAGAAAGGAAGCTTAGCCCAAAATCCATTCTCATCTGCCAAAGACAATCCAACCAATACCCAAACATTCCCTTAATCCATCTTCCATTTCACTCTCTCCTTCATCCCCGACATCACCCGACCCCATTCACTCTCCTAATTTCTTTTTTCTCCCCACAAACCCTAACTCTACCAATCCTCTCGAGAACCAAAACTCTATCAATCCCATCACCCATACCTCCATCAACATCCTTCCCCCATCAGACCACTTACTCATTTTCTAGGAATTTCTTTATACTCGATTCAACCTAGGGTTAGGTTTTGACTCCTACAAGAATAGGTCAGCTGTTTGATTTTCAAGGCCGAAGAAATCAAGCTAGGTATTTGACCTTGTTACTCTCTGCAAACTTCAGAGATAGGGTGGTTGTGATGATTAAACAAGTGGCGATTAGATCTGATTTCTATCAACAACATCAGTCAAATTGGTGAAGATAAAGGTGTGGTTGTACATGATTGAGGAGTAATACTTAGTGGTGAGTTTCAAGAACAAAAACCCTTAATTTTATATTGTGTATTTGTGGGTTGTGTGGAAGGGATTTTGGGAAAAGAATTGTTGTATAAATAGGGGTTGTTTTGTTGTGTAAAAGCATGCAAGGGTGAGGAGTACAAACCAGCTCACAGTCCTTGTCTCCATCTATGTCTATGAGTTAGTTGAACTCAGTTGAAAGGAGAAGTGTTTTCCATTTTTATCAATATCAAAAGCTTCATCTGTTTTTATATTAGCTATGTTCTAAACATCTTTGCTAGGGCTTAGATGAAACTCTTAATCTAACATCAGATAATTTTGGTTATGAATTGGTTCTTGTTGTGCTTAATTTCTTAAGGATAGATTTAATCTTTGTACTACAACATATTACTTTCACCTTGTTTGTTATATGCAACCTAGGTAGTTGGAACAATTCTATGTTGTTGTGCTGCAACTCATGCTTAAATGAATTGATTTATGTTTTGAATAGTTGTGCTTTAATCAGACAATTATTACTTAGGATGAACACTTTAGTTGTGATTAGTCATCCATCTTCAGATCACCTTGAATAAGCGGCAGACACGAATCTTCACCGATATTCATTAAAAGGACAAGAGTAATATCCATAACTGAATTATCTAGTGCAGGTTAAGCAGTGGATTCAACTGCCCTAGTGCCTTCTAATTGCATTTTAATATTGTTTATGTAGTATAATCATATATAACCTTTGTCGTATCTACGCAAACCCCTCCTTTGGTTACTCTCAATTTAAATCAGTTTTAGTGAGACTTTGGAATCAACTCTATATCCACCTCGTCCCTGTGGATCGACATGTATTTGCACTATACACAATAAGGCACTGTGCACTTGCAGTTTAATTGTAGGTATCTCTTCTTTCTTAGCCTATCAAGTTTTTGGCGCCGCTGCCGGGGATAAGGTAGCGGTGTAGTTGCTTCTTTTGCTCCACTTTACTGATTTTTCAAACATCCTTGTATATATGTGTCTGGAATTTTCTTGTTTTCAGTCGTTGCTAATGTAAATTAGCTGCATCCATCTATATAATCTGCATTCTGTCAGTGATAACTTTAATCTTTCAAACATCTACATCTTCCATTTTTAGTGTAACTCTGTGTTAGTGCATTATCATAAGCTTATCCCTGTACTTTGTTCATCATATTAGATCTTTTGTCGTAGTTCTGTTTGTAGTTCAATAACATTCTGTAGCTTTCCATTGTAGTTAATTGTTTAGCATTAATCCATTTGTGAATACATTCAGCATCTTATCTTTTTCTTTCAAGCTAATTCACCTGCATCCTGTATCATACAACTTCTTGTGGCATCCTGTAGTTTAGTTTGTAAACTTCATCCATCCTTGTATCATCTTTGCAGACCACTTTCATTCTATTCCGCTTCATTATCATCACTTGCATCATTGTCATAGAAAAAAATAATGTTAGCTCTGTGTTCAGTGTAACATATAAAGTCATTTGTTGTTTACAATCATTTGCAGGCTGTATATATACTTGTTTAAATCTTTGCTTTTCTGTATAATCCGACTGTTCATGTAACTCCATTTTATTTTGTTCAGATCTTTCGATTAGTGATAGCTTAGTTTGTCAGTGTGGTACACAGCATTGGTCTTGCTACTCTAGTTTGTTAACTGTCGGTAGTTTCTTTTGTTTCCTTGTTTTACCAACGTACTTCCGATCACTGAAATTCCTCTTTTGAGTTCAACAGGTACCTGGGATACTGCAGTGCAACTTAAAGGATGGAGAAAAAGATTGTGAGGTAACCTGTTGGTTGTGCCTAAACCCGGTCTTATACCGGCGGTATCATGCCTCAACTTTAATACCCTTGTCTTGAATAATACACCCCCTTGCATGCAAACGAAACTATCTTCTGAGCATTGTCAATCCCCTGCCACTTATAACAACTTTGTGTATAATCCTGTGACATTTGGGTGGTTTACTTGCTAGCTGAACTGTTAATTCATTATGCTCTTCTATGCAAAATATTGTGTTTTGTTTTTGTGATCACATAATCTTGATACTCGTTCATATGACCCTGAGTTTTTGAATTATGATGTGCTTTGTTGGAATGATTGTTATAACATGATTGAAGTGTTATCCAGGCTATGATTGTGACTTTTAGAGACCAAACAAATCGCCTAGTTAGAATTCAGCGAGAGGACGTAGTTGAGATTCATGTGTCTGTTGAGAAAAGACCTGACCAACCTGAGACAATGGGTTACGAGATTGTCCAACCCCGCAGTCTCAAAGATTACATGTATCCCATGAGGACAAGCCAACCCTCTTGTATTGTTTTACCAGAAACTGTTGGTTATTTTGAGTCAAAGACGAGCACGATCCATATGCTCCCTGTGTTTCGAGGGGTTGATGCTGAAAACCCTTACCACCACGTGAGAGATTTTGAGAAAATTTGTGGGACTCTCAGATTCAATCAGTTGACAGAAGAGTCCCTAAAATTGCGTTTGTTTCCTTTTTCTTTAATGAAAAAAGCCAAATCCTGGCTATATGCTTTGTGGCCTCAGTCCATTAGAACTTGGAATGACCTTACGAAAGAATTTTTCAAAAAGTTCTTCCCAAATCACAAGACAGCCACCATTCGTCAGAGTATCAATAGTTTTGTTCAAATGGATGGTGAGACATTGTCCAAGTATCTAGAAAGGTTCAATGACTTGTTACTTCAATGTCCTCACCATGGTTTCGAACAGTGGAGACTCTCAACAATTCTATATGAAGGGTTGGATTTTGCCACTCGATCCATGGTGGAAGCAATGTGAAATGGTGAGTTCACAAATAAAAGTGTTGACGAGTCATGGACCTTTCTACATGAAGTTGCCGAGAAAACTCAGCAATGGGAGTCTGTTAGAGAACCTACGAAGTTAACCAACAGGGATAGTGTCCATAAGATAGAGTCTGCCTTTGAGGGTAATGCTAAAATAGCATCACTGGCTAGAAGAGTTGAGGCTTTAGAACTGGAGAAAAATATAAAATCTGCTGCTTCCACTTCTTGTAACCAAGTTGAGATGTCTATTTGTGCTGCATGTAATAGTTCTGATCATCTTGTTGATAACTGTCCACAATTGCATGCATTTCAAGAGTCCATACCTGAACAAGCCCATGTTTTGTATCAAAAGCAAGAACATAACCCTTATTCACATACCTACAACCCAGGGTGGAGGAACTACCCTAACTTTTCATGGTCCAAGGGCCCTGTACAAGGGAATGCATCAGGTAACGCACAAGGATATTCATATCCTAGAAACTCCCAGGTACAATCGTACATACAACATCCTTCTGAAAATAAATTATCCAGCATTGAAGAAAGTGTCGGTATGTTGACCCAAAATCTTTTGCAAAATCAGAAGTCCACTGACCAACGTTTTACAAGTCTAGAACTTAAGATAGGTCAGCTGTGATGCTCTTAATGAAAGGGAAAAGGGTAAGTTTCCAAGTCAGCCTGAACAAAACCCAAAAGGCACGTTTCAAGCAAATACGTCGACTTGTAATGAAACTGCACATGCTGCTACCACTCTTCGTAGTGGTAAAGTCATTGATAATAATGTAAGCATGCCTGAAAAGAGTGAGTCTGTGTCTAAGTCACAATTGCATGATACACCAGTTGTTGAAAATCAATCTGAGCATGTACCTAGACCTAAAAAATCTGATGATGTTAATGTTTTTGTGCCGTCAAATGCGCCTGTAGCTCCTTTTCCTCAAAGGTTAGAGAAACAAAAGAAAGGAACGCAGTATAACGAGATATTGGAATTTTTCAGGCGAGTAAACATTAACATTCCATTTCTCAAGGCAATTAAGCAGATCCCTGCTTATGCTAAGTTCTTGAAAGATCTGTGCACACAAAAGCGAAAGCTTAATTGCATAAGCGTGCCTTTCTTGCTGAACATGTAAGTTCTATCATTCAAAACAAGACTCCACCTAAGTTTAGAGACCCGGGTTGTCCCACAATCACATGCAAGATAGGTGACCATACGGTCAATAAGGCGTTACTAGACTTAGGGGCTAGTGTGAACCTGCTGCCATATTCGGTATATGTGCGATTAGGTCTTGGAGAGTTAAAAGCAACTCCTATAACTCGCAATTGGCGGACAGTCGGTCAAAATTCCCCGTGGTGTGGTAGAATATGTCTTGATTAAAGTTGATAAGTTCTATTTTCCTGTGGATTTCATTGTATTGGATACTGAGCCTGTGCAAAACCCAGACTGTCACATTCCTATCATTTTAGGACGTCCTTTCTTGGCGACATCCAATGCAATTATCAATTGTCGTAATGGAGTGTTGAAGTTGTCATTTGGTAACATGACTGTGGAGTTGAATGTTTTTAATGCTAGCCAGCAACATTTAGATCTTGATGATGATGATGATGTGCATGAAATCAACATGATTGAAAGTTTTGTTCAAGATTCGTTGTCTAGTAACATGTCTGTTGATCCTTTGCATGCTTGCTTGAATAATTTCAACTTGGATTTGTTTGATGATTAATACATAATTGAAGTGAATTCTTTTCTTGAATCTGCACCCCTCATGGACACGACTAAATGGAAAGCTAGATGGTAGGCTTGGGAATGTGGTTTGTTTTTGCCTACAACTTATACTGCAAGTGCACAGTGTTGTTTTGCAACACAGGGCAAGCACAGGTCGATCCTCAGGGAAATGGGGTTGCTGTGGTGTTTATTTGAGGCTTACTATAACTGATTTCTAGAGTGGTAACAATGTTGTAATTGGTTTTGGCGTCGAAACGACTAAGGATTGTTGTTGTGACTCTAATTAAGGCAACAAATGAACAAAAGAAGTTGTAAACTGTTGGTTGAGTGGCACTAGGGTGATTGAACTCACCACTTAATCCTATACTAAGGTAAACTAACTCTATTTGTGTTCTTATCCTTCTCTTGAAGGTCTCAAATGGAAATTATGCCAATTGAATTCACAAATCCTCCCCTAGTATTGATTGTCTTCTTACAGTACAACCAATCACAAGAAATTTGCTCAACAATTAGCTAATAATCCTAATACAATACACACATCAAGAACATAAATTGAACATGAGTTAACTCCATATAAGATTAAGGGTTTGTTCTACACCCTAGTCAAGTGATTTAGACATCATGCTAAGCTTAAACAGACTTGAAATAAATTACAAATTGAAACCCTAAAATTCACTGTGTAAAACTAACTAACTTTCTCTCATGAAGAACACAACAATTTATACCTCTCCATCACTCAAAACTTACAATAAATGCGAACCCAAACCTCTTTCCTCCTCTGAATCGACCATGCATGGGTTGTTGGTGAAACCCTAGCTCTAACTTATCTCTAACCTAGCTTCTAAGGTATGGAGAAGCTACGATGGAGATAAGTTAAGATAGGGTGGTGGAGCAGGCGGCTCATGGAGTTGTTGGTGTTGGTGTCAGTGGATGATGGAGGTGGTGTCTCTGCAACTGGTATGGGTGAAGGAATGGGGAAGGTAAGGTTTCTCTGAAACTGTCGGGAGAGAAGAAAGAGAATGAAAGTGAGAAATGGGATGTTTGGTCTATGGGTGTGGGTGTAGGTGTAGGTGGATGTGGTGTGAAGCGGGTGCAGCAAAGTTTTGATGTGTAGGGTGGAGCGACCATCGGATGCGTGGGAACTCGATGCGTGGGCAGATGCGACCATAGGATGAAAATGGCTCGAATCTAACGGCTCCGAAGGGACGGGCTTGGATCCGGGTCGTGGTTCGGGTCTTGGACTGCTCAATCCCATGTCTTGTAAATGGGTTGCTACTTGTTGGGTTGCAACTGATGCGCGCGCGGGCTTTGGCTTTCTGCTCCATAGACGCTTGCCTCCAATTTTCTGCTCTTTTGGCTCCTCAATTTCTCCGAACTTTATTTATTACCTAAAAATACAAAATTAATTAGTACAAATATTTATTCTTGAAAACAAAGAAAATACAGAATCTGAGATAATATCTGATTTCTGAGCACATGAGATGAGTTAAATGCCAATAAAAAGGTATAAAAATATGCAATATTTGGCACTCATCAAATACCCCCAAACCTGAATTTTACTTGTCCTCAAGTGAAACAGAAATTAAGAAATCCTAACTATACCCCTGTCGCAGGTCTCTCGAATGCATTTAGCACATGCACTAAGCCTTTAAACCCCTAGGTGTCCCTAGTGGACGAGTTGTAGTCTCGTGAGGTTTTACCAGAGGTGTACCCACAAAACCTTCTCCAACTTCAGAGTGTAAAAGAGTCTCAAGCATCCAAGGAGCTATGAGGACATAGAGTTTCTGCATGCTAGTAACAAGAAGTTAGAACTACCAAAGAACGCATTCTCATCCTTAAGTGCTGAGCGAGAAATAACCATACCATATGAAAGAATTCGGATTCGATTGTGATCATAAGCCTCGACTTCTGCCTCACCATTAGGGTTTTATGATAATTGCACTCAAAAAGATCGCTTTTTAGTCTCTCATGTGTGCAGGCAGGAATAAAGAGAGAAATCATGCACACGTTGAAGGTGAGAAGGATAACCTTCCGAAATAATTTCTGGAGACTCCACAGAGTTGTGGACAAAAAGAATCTTTTTCTGATGATCTCTAAGAAAGGAAATCAACCATTAGCAAGGATGGGAGTACTCACTTACCTTCTCACCCGATCGGCAATTAACATTACTCTCTCTCAGCATTCATAGAAACTTCTTCAATCTTAGGTCTTCAATAGCTGATGATGAACTTCTGAACTCCACAAAAACTTGACAAACTTTTTTTTTTTTTTTTTTTTTTTTTTTTTTGGTTGTAACTAGACTCAACATACATGACATACATGACATAACAATAAAACAATAAAACTTGTATTGTCTTGATTTCATAAACTTCACTAATTCTCATCCTATTTTCTTTTCTTTTCTTTGTTGCACGTAAACCTTGGACTATTTCAACTTTTCTTCAAATATTCTTGATGATGCTCCGCTTCTGGACGATGATGTGTTTCTATGAATATGTTGATGTTGTTGAGAGGGAGAGAGAGTGATGCTAACGCAAATCGATATTTAGAAGGAGTTTTCATCTTTAAACGTCACCCTAATGATTGACTAAATTAGCACTCAAGAGATCAAAAATAGTGCTGAAAGTGGTGCGAAGTTGGGTAGCTCACCATTCCTACTCGGAATTGACGTACGGTGACACACACTCTAACAGATTTTCTAGAAAGTCACAAAAACTGAAGGTCGGTGCCTCGCTTGATGTAAAATGGGTAGTCTCCACTATGGGTGATCACAATTCTACTACCGAATATCTAAACAGCACCTAATTCACCCTCCGGTATGGTTAAATCCAACTTTAACGCTCTAATCAACTAAGAAACCCGATTGTGTTCTCCGATACTTCCAATTTCAGTTATTTCGGTAAGATTCTCTATGTAATCATAGCTAGAAGCATGCTAGTGACTCTAAGATCTCTAAAAGTTGGAGGTTTTTATGCAAGTATTTACAAAGAGTTTTTGATTATTTTATTTTATTTTATTTTATTTTTAAAATAAAAGACTAACAACTCTATATGCAAATGCACATGCACCCCCAAACCTAAATCAAACATTGTCCTCAATGTGTCAACAGATAATAAGAATTCAAAAAGTCACATACCAAGAGAGCTATGTTGAGTAGAGAAAAGGGAAGAGATTACAGGATGTCGGCGGGAGCAAGGTTAGAGCTTCATTTGTCAAGGCTAGAATCCAACATTCTCAGCGGAGATCATATCGGATTAGCACAATATATGCGTAAGAAGACTCAACCGATTCAAGAAAGAAAATTTAACAAGCCCTACTGGATTATATACAATGAAAATTCACCTTACACCAACAATCTAAAGAGTTGAGGATCAACCCAAAAGAAGATATGCAGAAACATCAACAGTCTTACATAAATATAACATGAGAGTGCAGGTAAGACTGCATATGTGAACGATCTTCCCCCAAACCTAAACTTGTCAACAGATGTGTTTGTGAGCACAAAATCTTGCAAATTTAAAGGTACATCATGCACAAGGTCTAATTCAAAATGAGTTTTGATAAGAACAGGCAGACATACACATTCCAACTGTGGCTCCTTAAAGGTGTTATACTTTGATGCAAAATAGTCCAAGAGGACTTGGGAAGCACAAAGTTCTAGGCCTAAATTAGGCATTTTCAGAAAAGTTGGTTTTGCAATTTTGTTACAAACTACACCTAGGTTTGGTGGAGGAGTTTCAATCTGTGCCTTAGGAGAGAGATTAGGTACATCATGTTCACTTGCATAAAACAATTCATCAATCTCAATGTCATAATCATCATTACCCAAAAGCTTTGTGTCATGCATATGCAAATCAGAGGAAACATCATGATGTAACCTAGGCATGGACTCAGACACATCAAAATTGTTTTCATGCATAGTATCATTGGTGTCGACAAGAAATTCAGCATTTCCCAAGTCACAAACAAGTGGTATAGCATGCTCATTTTCACAGAACAATTGCGCGAGTCCCAAATCGAAAGATCACATGTATGAATATTAGAAGAAGCATCATTCATAGGGTTCACAGAAGAGAAGCTAAATGTCTCTGAACCCAAAGGTTCCACCATATTTTCATAGTACACATGCTCTTCATATTCATCATCATCATCATCATCATAACACTGCATTTCCCTATTCAAAATTGTAGCATTTCCAGTGTACTCATCTACCTCTAGAAACACTATTTTCAAAATTATCAGAAATAACAAACATCCTATCATGAACTTCCTTCCATTCTTCATTTTTTAACTGGGTCAGATTCATTTGAAGCATCATAGTGAGTTGTTCAATTGAAGGGGAGCCTTCACTAGTGGGTATGCATGCTTCATATGGATACTCAGTACATGTCTGTGCACAAGGGTAACTAGAGAAGGGAAATTCAGACATTGTGCTATATGGATGATCATGCATTGCATTCAATTCAAACCTAGCATCGTTTTGCTCTATGAGCATGAGGTTTTCTTCCACTGAGTGCATATACGAGGTCGGGGGAGTATAAATTTGTTCAACTCCCCACTGTGGTGAATGATACATCTGTGCAAAATGATTAGGGTACATGCATTCAAGGTCGGGGCCACGAGATGGCTCATAATACTCCCTAAAATCATTATGGGCTGGGATGTTCATATTGTGAAGCATGCCCATAAGCAAGTTCTCTAATGGATTTGTTTTCATCCCCAGTTGCAGACCAAAATCCTGACATGATCTAGCAACTTAATTTGAACTCAAAAAGAAGCAACCATAGCTTAGCACACATCAAATCATATCAACACAGAGAAGGAAAGATGATACAAGAAAATGGCACCCAATTTTTAGAATTAAGCACACAGGAGTCTTTGGGTGTTCTTTGCAAATGTGCAGCCCAAGTTATGTGCTGCCCAGGTTATATGCAGCCCAGCAGTTGCACAGCCTAGTTGTTATGCAAAGCCCAGTGCACAATGGGCTTTAGTTTGGTTTAAGTGGGAGGTTTATGCACAGGTTGCTGGTGTGCAGGTTTTATGCACAAGGAGGCACAACTCACAAGAATAACACAGCACACAGGTAATCACACACAAATTCTTGCACACAGGGGAAGATGGATGCTGATGGAGAGTGCACAGAATGTTGGCAGCTCAAGCACAGATTAGCAAATGAGCACAACACAGGTCTAAGTGCGGCTCACAACACAGCGCAGGACAGATTATGCACAGCCTAGTTTATGTGCAGCATGCAAAGCACGGCACTGGTTATGTGAGTGCACAAGAAAAACAGGTAGTGTGTAGAGTGCACAGGTCAGGCTGGGTGATGGTTACTCAAATGCCACAAGATCACAAACAACCTACAGAAGCTGGTTCAAAGATGCATAAATGCACAGATGGATAGCCCTACAGATGCAACAGCAGATGACAAAGTTACCAATGGATATGCTATTCATATGCACAGATATTCGGGGTGACAGGTTTACCAAGATTAGTTGACAAGGTCTCACCAATGATTGATGCCCAAAAATGTAAGACAGATTGGTTTGGCAAGGTTTCTCAGGCGGAGTTTGCGAGGTTGCAATTATAGCAAAAATTGATTTCTCATGTGAGCGTGGCATATAATTTACAACATCAAAAGTTCACGGTGGTCGACGGATGCAACAATTGAACAAATTACGAAGACATGCAGGGTCAAGCTGGGTTGGTTGATGTTATTAATTTTCGTAGGTTAATGCTCAATGATTTGTAGGGCGATGGCTTAACTCGAGTTGATGGCGAG
Organism: Papaver armeniacum; assembly: GCA_023531295.1. Taxonomy (NCBI): domain Eukaryota; kingdom Viridiplantae; phylum Streptophyta; class Magnoliopsida; order Ranunculales; family Papaveraceae; genus Papaver; species Papaver armeniacum. The sequence goes on along the minus strand of JAJJWW010017941.1, from coordinate 57,295 downwards.
GCTTACATGTTTGCACAAGTGATACTGACAGCAATCTTGGCAGATGATAGCTCAGACAAGGTTTAAAACAAGATCAAGCATGCATAAGGGTACATGGTGTGTGGCATCAACTCACTCAGTTGATGTCAACGGTCTGAGTTGATGTCAACTGTCACAGTTGACTTCACTTGGGATTTCAGCTAACTTGGCTATCCAAGTTGCAGCTCAACTCAACAGCTTCAGGGGCTGGAGTTGGGCGCAGGGCAATGTAAGGTAAGGGCACAAAACACACAAGCACAAGGATTTCAGGTGTGAGCAATACTTAGCAAAGTAGCTGGTATCATGCATGTAGGCTAATTTGTTATACAAGGGTGATACAGATGCATATATAATGAGGATGCAATGTATTGCACAGATCAGTTTTGATAATTTCATGCACATACCCATACATTTCAGCACAAAGTCATAACACCTTCAACTAGGATATATGCATGGAGTACAAAGGTGTAGCACATTCAGCTAGCATAAATGTAATTCGGCTATCAAGGGACCACTCACATGAATAGTGTAAATTACAGGGGCTGCTCAGTGTTTTGTGAACTCAAGTTCTGCGCCTTTTCCTTCTCTTCCTTGGGCTTGCTCAACAGCTCACAGTACCTGTTTACTCAGCAAACAAATCTCGGTCCCCGAGAATGTGCGAGGTTAAAGCGAGAGACCCCAATATTGATACTAGTATAAGCTCGAGAGGAATTTGGTCTGACTGGGATCCAAGAGTTACAAGGCAATGATGCTTATAAAGTTGTAGCTCAGATCAAAAAGCTCAGATGAAAAGTGAGTGCAAGCTACAAATGAGTATGCTCAGGATGAATGTTTCAATGTATTGAGCTGATGATTGTGTTATACTCTAGTGATGAGTAAACAAAAGGCATTGACAGGCGTAGACTAGCAGTCTCTAAGCCATAACATGTGCAAAATGAGAGAAAGATAGGTTACAAGCTGCAAGAAACAATGAGCTAGAAGAAGCACAAAGGAAAACCAGCAATAACAGATGCAGAGATGTAAAGGGTTCAAACACATACAACTAAGCTACAAGAAAGAAGTACTAAGCTAACTAAGATATGCAACAGATGGCATGATTTATGGTTACAAAGATCAGCTGGCTAAAATGCAGTGACAAAATGCAATGCAAGATGCAAGAAAGAAAAGGATGCAGAAGTGAAAAAAAAATTACAGCTAAGTTATATTAATATAGGGCTAAAAACAACAATTCAAAGTAAATATGTACAAGGTGCAATGAAAATCAGTGAAGTGCAGGCCAATAATCACTACAACGCACTACCAATTCCCCGGCAGCGGCGCCAAAAAATGTGGTTTGTTTTTGCTGCAACTTATACTCCAAGTCAATGGTTGTTTTGCAACACAAAGGGCAAGCACTGGTGATCCTCGTGTGGGATTGTTGTTTGTACCCTATTAAAATAGTATACGTGCGTACCGCACTAGGTAGGCTCGGGAATGTGGTTTGTTCTTTTGGCGCCGAAAGGGGATACGAGTAAAGATCGTGTTCTCCGAGTGAAAGAAATTGTTCCCAAACGATTTTTTAAACTAGGTTTTCAAAACCGTTAACGAAAGTTTCTCTTCGAAAAGTTGCGGAAGATCCGCAGTTGCGCGTTAACGTTTGTAACTCTTGCGAAGGGTTGCGGAAGATCCCGCAAAGTTGCGCAAAGTTTCCGAACACTTTCATAAAGCTGCGGAAGATCCAGGCGGAAGATCGAGTTGCAACTTCGAAAAGTTGCGATCAACAGTTGCAGAAAGTCGCCGAAACGCGTTTTGCAAAAAAGTTAGGTCAGCGGTGAAACTGGCATGGCGATTGAAGAAACCGCTATGCGTGCTTGAAGAAACCGCTATTGCCCGAATTAGTTGAGGAAAACGTTCAAGTGCGGCCCCAGATCAAGCTGCCATTTCGATCTGGGTTCGGCTTTTAACTTAGTTTCGGCCAAACGAAGGTCCACTGGTCCAGACCGAACAAGTCCAAACCAAGTGCCACATCAAAAGAACCAATCATACGCCCGCCACGTCGGCCAGATGACGACACGCTCAACAAGACTGCCACGTCATCTCGGTGACACGTCGGCCAGACATGTCAGGTGACATGTCCACGCCAAGCATCACCGATCCATTCATTGATCGCCATGTCGGCATTCGGATCCATCGGGATAGTGCCTTGGCAGTTCAAGAAAAAGAAGAAAAATATGTTCGGAGGGAGGAATCGATCTTTGCCTAATCAATTGAAGATAAGCAACTTATCAAAACCAACATGGTTAAGGAAGTCAAACAATAGGACGCATCCTTTTCATTATCATTGGAATAATGGGGCGACTAAGGTGGAAGGAACTGAGGAAGACAAAGACGAAGTATTTTGGTTATCAAAGGAACAGTTGCTATGTCTTTCTAGTAAAGAGAAAGACCAGGCGAAGCATTTGATTATAAAGGAAATTGTGCGATGTCTTTCTAATTAAGTGTTTCAACATAATTAAGTTGAAGCTAAAATGGAGCTTAAAGAAACTCCTTATTATAGAAGCCCACCGGCTTATTGAGAAAGCCCAACCGAACTTATTAAGGAATCCGGTGGTTTATCAAAGAAACCAAGTCTGGCTTATTGGAGGAAGCTTTATTGAGGAAGCCCGGTGGTTTATCAAAGAAACCAAGTCTAGCTTATTGTGTTGTTTTGCAACACAATAAATGTCTAGAGGGGCAAAGAAATGTTGAAGATTTATAAGACAACACGTAGGTCATTTGTTAGCTGGTGGAAGAGCAAGAGGATATAACATGCCGATCTGTTTGGTGTTTGGATAATTATCATATGGAGTTTTAAGTACATTATAGGTACGTTTGAACGTGTTTTTGGTGATTAAAGAACAAATCGATCCTCGGGAAATGGGATTGCTTATGTGTAGTTGATATGAATAGAGGATAATTATCTTAAATACTTATAATTATTATTTAAGATAAATAAGGATTATGTAAATATTAGGGTTTATCATGAATGATTACTATAACTACCCCCACCATTTTCATTTCTAATCATCATACACATCTCGAGGAGTGTTGGGGTAATTAATTTTGCACCAACATCCCCTTTAGTCGGCGCCAAAGATGTTGGTGCAAAATTAATTACCCCAACACTCCTCGAGTGAATTGTTGATTGAAAATGGTGGGGGTACCCAAAGACACTCCGATGCTAAAATCAACAAGAGTTCTATGTAACAATGTTGTAATTGGTTTTGGCGTCGTAAAACCTCAAATAACATCCAGCGACTAAGGATTGTTGTTGTGACTCTAATTAAGGCAACAAATGAACAAAAGAAGTTGTAAAGGTTTCCACAATAAACCCACCGGTTTCCACAATAAACCGTTGGTTGAGTGGCACTAGGGTGATTGAACTCACCACTTAATCCTATACTAAGGTAAACTAACTCTATTTGTGTTCTTATCCTGTCTCTTGAAGGTATCAAAACCCACGGAAATTATGCCAATTGAATTCACAAATCCTCCCCTAGTATTGGTTGTCTTCTTAAACTGGGTACAACCAATCACTTATCCTTCTCTTGAAGGTCTCAAAAATTTGCTCAACAATTAGCTAATAATCCTAATACAATACACACATCAAGAACATAAATTGAACATGAGTTAACTCCATATAAGATTAAGGGTTTGTTCTACACCCTAGTCAAGTGATTTAGAACATCTGCTAAGCTTAAAAGCAGACTTGAAATAAATTACAAATTGAAACCTAAAATTCACTGTAAAACTAACTAACTCTCTCTCATGAAGAACACAACAATTTATACCTCTCCATCACTCAAAACTTACAATAAATGCGAACCCAAACCTCTTTCCTCCTCTGAATCGACCATGCATGGGTTGTTGGTGAAACCCTAGCTCTAACTTATCTCTAACCTAGCTTCTAAGGTATGGAGAAGCTATGATGGAGATAAGTTAAGATAGGGTGGTGGAGCAGGCGGCTGATGGAGTTATTGGTGTTGGTGTCAGTGGATGATGGAGGTGGTGAGGTGGTGTCTCTGCAACTGGTATGGGTGAAGGAAGGGGGGGAGGTAAGGTTTCTCTGAAACTGTCGGGAGAGAAGAAAGAGAATGAAAGTGAGAAATGGGATGTTTGGTCGATGGGTGTAGGTGTAGGTGGATGTGGTGTGAAGCGGGTGCAGCAAAGTTTTGATGTGTAGGGTGGAGCGACCATCGGATGCGTGGGAACTCGATGCGTGGGCAGATGCGACCGTAGGATGAAAATGGCTCGAATCTAACGGCTCCGAAGGGACGGGCTTGGATCCGGGTCGTGGGTCGGGCCTTGGACTGCTCAATCCCATGTCTTGTAAATGGGTTGCTACTTGTTGGGTTGCAACTGATGCGCGCGCGGGCTTTGGCTTTCTGCTCCATAGACGCTTGCCTCCAATTTTCTGCTCTTTTGGCTCCTCAATTTCTCCGAACTTTATTTATTACCTAAAAATACAAAATTAATTAGTACAAATATTTATTCTTGAAAACAAAGAAAATACAGAATCTGGGATAATATCTGATTTCTGAGCACAAAAGATAAGTTAAATGCCAATAAAAAGGTATAGAAATATGCAATATTTGGCACTCATCATTAGAGTGGAGCCACTTCCACTCTCTGAATCGAAGTCTGTCCCATCTCTTGTTGAGCCACCAAAGTTCGAACTGAAACCATTGCCTGATAATCTTAAATATGCATTTTTGGGTTCTTCTAATACTTTGCCTGTAATCATTTCGTGCCTTTAGATGTAGAACAGAGAGTAAGCTTTTAGAAGTACTTAGAGAGCATAAAGAAGCATTAGGATGGACAATCTCAGATATTAAGGGTATTAGTCCCATAGTTTGTATGCATCACATAAACCTTGAAGATAATGCTATAACATCTAGGGAAATGCAGAGGCGACTAAATCCTAACATGAAAGAAGTTGTTAGAGGTGAGATCCTTAAGCTTCTTGATGCGGGTATCATATACCCGATTTCAGATAGCAAATGGGTTAGTCCCATTCGGGTTGTCTTAGAAAAAGTCGGAATTACTTGTTGTTCAAACCGATAAAGATGAGTTAGTTCCTGCTCGAGTAACCACGGGGTGGCGAGTTTGCATTGATTATAGGAAGTTGAATGCGTTACAAGGAAATATCATTTCCTCTCCCTTTCATAGATCAAATGTTAGAAAAGTTGTCTGGCATAGTTATTCTTGTTTCTTGGGCGGCTATTATGGTTACAACCAGATTCACATAGCACCCGAGGACCAGAAAAGACTACATTTACATGCCCTTATGGTACATTTGCTTATCGTCGCATGCCCTTTGGGTTGTGTAATGCACCCGCCACATTTCAACGTTATATGATGAGCATTTTTTCTGACATGATAGATGATTTCCTTGAGATTTTTATGGATGATTTCTCTGTGTTTGGATCTTCTTTTGATGAATGTTTGAGACATCTCACTCTTGTGCTGATTAGATGTAAAGATAAGAATCTGGTGTTGAACTGGGAAAAGTGTCATTTCATGGTAGACTCGGGCATAGTTCTAGCACATATCATCTCTGAAAAAGGCATTGAAGTCGACAAAGCTAAAGTTGACCTTATTCAGCACTTGCCACAACCTCGCTCTGTGAGGGAGGTTAGATCATTTCTAGGCCATGCTGGATTCTATCGTAGATTTATTAAAGACTTCAGTAAAATCTCTAGACCACTTTGTAATCTACTTGGTAAAGATGTTGCTTTTGTTTTTGATGATGCTTGTGTGCATGCATGGAAAGAACTCAAAACTCTTCTAATTTCAGCTCCTATAGTCCGACCACCTGATTGGAAATTGTCATTTGAAATCATGTGTGACGCGTCTGATTTTGCTGTTGGTGTTGTTTTAGGATAGCATGTTGATAGACTTCCATATGTGATATACTATGCTAGCAAAACTCTTAATGATGCTCAACTTAACTACTCAACTACTGAGAAAGAATTGCTTGATGTTGTTTTTGCATTGGACAAGTTTAGGTCATGCTTGATAGGATCTAAAGTCATCATATACACTGATCATGCCGCTCTGAAATTTCTTCTCTCTAAGAAAGATGCTAAAGCTCGTCTCATCCGATGGATATTGTTATTGCAAGAATTTGATCTCGAAATTCGAGATAATAAAGGTTCGGAAAATGTTGTTGATGATCATTTGTCTAGATTAAATGTTGAGTCTTTTGATGATTCCTTGCTTATTAGAGAGTCTTTTCCTGATGAACAATTAATGCTTGTATCTTAGTTTCCTTGGTTTGCTGACATTGTGAACTATCTTGTTACGGGAAGAATGCATTTGCATTGGTCTAGACAAGACCGTTCTAGTTCTTGGCTGAAGTTAAATACTTCTTTTGGGATGACCCGTACCTGTTTAAGTACTGCCCGGACCAAATCATTAGGAAATGTGTCCCCAACAGTGAACAGAAAGATGTGATATCTTTCTGTCATGACCAAGCATGTGGAGGCCATTTCAGTACCAAGAAGACTGCTGCAAAAGTCTTGCAGAGTGGGTTTTATTGGCCATCGTTGTTCAAAGACTGTCATGCTTATTGTATTGCATGTGAACGTTGTCAGAAACTAGGAAATATTTCTAAAAGAAACATGATGCCATTGTCAGAAACATGATGCCATTTCCTAATTCTGAAGGTAAATTGTATATCCTTGTCGCATTTGATTATGTTTCTAAGTGGGTAGAAGCGATTGCAACCAAAACAAATGACCACAAGGTGGTACTTCCATTTTTAAAAGAAAATATATTTTCTCGTTTTGGCACTCCTAGAGCTATCATCAGTGACGGTGGTTCACACTTTTGCAATAGGACTTTTGAGTCATTAGTTCGCAAGTATGGCATAACTCATAAAGTCGCAACCCCATACCATCCACAAACCAGTGGCCAAGTCGAGGTTTCTAATAGGGAGATTAAACATATTCTTGAAAAGACGGTTAACCCTTCTAGAAAAGATTGGTCTTTGAGATTGAATGATGCTTTATGGGCTTATAGAACAACATATAAAACCCCTATTGGCATGTCTCCTTACAGACTTGTGTACGACAAGCATTGTCATTTACCTGTTGAATTAGAACATCGTGCATATTGGGCTATAAAGAAACTTAACTTTTCTCTTAATAAGGCAGGTACTCAACGGAAACTCCAACTGAATGAATTGGAAGAACTGAGAAATGATGCTTATGACAGTGCAAAGATGTACAAAGATAGAATGAAGGTATTCCATGACAAGCTCATTTTGCGCAAGTCATTCACGCCTGGCCAGAAAGTTCTATTGTACAACTCACGTTTGCATCTTTTTCCAGGTAAATTGCGTTCTAGATGGACATGCCCGTTCTTGGTGAGAACAATATTTCCTCATGGAGTTGTAGAACTCGAAGACGTACCAACAAAGAACGTCTTCAAGGTCAATGGGCAGAGATTGAAGCCATTCCTTGAACCAATTCCACCTGAAATTGAAACAACCGACCTGGAAGATCACATCTATGTGGACTAAACTAGTTCACCCCTTGTACATACCACATGTTTACAATTCCATTGTCTCTCCTTGCTCTCTTTTGTTTTCGGTTTGCCAAATTAGTGTTTGCTTTATATAATCTCTGTTTTGTTTGTGATATCTACATCGTTGCTCAATTATCGGGTTTGGCAACACTTTTTGGATCCGGTACTCTCTAACCTTTCTTTATTTTCATGAACTTCATGACATGTTATAATTTGTGTATCCTTAGAAACATTGAGGACACTGTTTGACATAGGTTTGGGGGTATTGAGTAGATATCACATGAACTTAATCTGTAGCAATTTGATATGTTTGAATATTGTGAATGGTTATCATTTTAGAAAGAAAAATGAAAAAAAAAATGAAAAATTGAGCTCACTTACCTTGATCTGTGATATAAAGTCTTAGGATTCTTAGCCTAGATGATAAGGCACCCCTGATTCTAGCACAATTCACATGGTGATAAGAAATTTGCACATGCATGATCTACCAATACATGTATGGCCTCGGGCAAGTGTTTTATCAGTTAAGTAGGCTGCCAATCATCTAGAATACTGAATGATACTTGACTAGCTTGTTCTTTGGTTAGATGGGATAAAAGGTGGAGGATACATTAAGAAAAGCAACCATTGAATTTGACCGGGTGCATCGAAAAGGGCTGCCTCTTGCTAAAAGTGTCATGTAATGTATTTTTGAGCTTTTGAGTAAAGTTGTGTGATGTTGTGTTTGTATCTCTTGTTATTGCAAAGTCAGATGAAAATGCAGTTGAAAATTCAGTTATAAGAAAAGAATCATCTGATTCAAAAAAAAAAAAAAGTAGTATCCATTTTCTGTTATTATAAAAAGTTAATGTTTCTCTCTTGCCTTAAAATGAGAGAGTAGTCAATGTAAATATGCAATCAATGTTCTGTTTTGTTATGTGTTGTAAATAGTCGTATAATAAAGCAATGGAGGGTGTAGCCATCGATGTACAACGCGGGTAAGCTAAAATATCACCAACTCTTAGGTGAACATTCACAATTCTCGTAAAGCCGGACATCTAGCTTGGCTTTGAATTCAGTTCTTAGCCTAAAAACTATCTCTTAGCGATTGGAAGTCATAACTTCTGGTCATTCTATAAACATGTGTAGATACACTTTACACTCTTATCACATGTCTTTAGTTGTTTCAGTGCTAAAATTGTGCCTTTGAAAGCTAGACTGACATATCCATTTGCTGTGAGCTAAAATTGAATTGCACAGGTCACATTTCATGGAATCTGAGCTTGTATTTTTTCCTAAGAACTTTTTGGGTATATTTTGTCATGCACCAGTGGCATAGGTAAACTTTTCTTTTGGTTTTGTGTTTCACTCGAGGACGAGTAAAAGGTAGGTTTGGGGGTATTTGATGGGCATCCAATATTGCACACATTCCTGTCTTGTTGTAGGTGTTTATGCCATTTTGTTGCACCCAATTGCCTGTTTTTATGCCAAATTTTGTATCTTGTACTTCTTATTTGTTGCAAATAAAATGTTTAGCAATCGGCCTGACTTTTGTTTTGTAATTCTAGGGGAACTGAAAGAATGGTCTGAACTTGTGCTGGGATAGAAGGTGGAGCTACAAGACCCTGTCAAGCTAGTTACCAAACCATAGTAAGCAGACAAGTGCAGTGGAGAAGGCAGCCAAGGTGCCAACAGACTTGTGAAGCTAATGGATCTATTAGTGGATGGGAATCCAAGTGATACCCATGTTGGGAGTTAAAGAAAGGAAGCTTAGCCCAAAATCCATTCTCATCTGCCAAAGACAATCCAACCAATACCCAAACATTCCCTTAACCCATCTTCCATTTCACTCTCTCCTTCATCCCCGACATCACCCGACCCCATTCACTCTCCTAATTTCTTCTTCTCCATGTCAAACCCTAACTCTACCAATCCTCTCGAGAACTAAAACTCTATCAATCCCATCACCCATACCTCCATCAACATCCTTCCCCCATCAGACCACTTACTCATTTTCTAGGAATTTCTTTATACTCGATTCAACCTAGGGTTAGGTTTTGACTCCTACAAGAATCGGTCAGCTGTTTGATTTTCAAAGCCGAAGAAATCAAGCTAGGGATTTGACCTTGTTACTCTCTGCAAACTTCAGAGATAGGGTGGCTGTGATGATTAAACAAGTGGTGATTAGATCTGATTTCTATCAACAGCATCAGTCAAATTGGTGAAGATAAAGGTGTGGTTGTACATGATTGAGGAGTAATACTGAGTGGTGAGTTTCAAGAACAAAAACCCTTAATTTTATATTGTGTATTTGTGGGTTGTGTGGAAGGGATTTTGGGAAAAGAATTGTTGTATAAATAGGGGTTGTTTTGTTGTGTAAAAGCATGCAAGGGTGAGGAGTAGAAACCAACTCACAGTCCTTGTCTCCATCTATGTCTATGAGTTAGTTGAACTCAGTTGAAAGGAGAAGTGTTTTCCATTTTTATCAATATCAAAAGCTTCATCTGTTTTTATATTAGCTATGTTCTAAACATCTTTGCTAGGGCTTAGGTGAAACTCTTAATCTAACATCAGATAATTTTGGTTATGAATTGGTTCTTGTTGTGCTTAATTGCTTAAGGATAGATTTAATCTTTGTACTACAACATATTACTTTCACCCTGTCTGTTATATGCAACCTAAGTAGTTGGAACAATTCTATGTTGTTGTGCTGCAACTCATGCTTAAATGAATTGATTTATCTTTTGAATAGTTGTGCTTTAATCAGACAATTATTACTTAGGATGAACACTTTAGTTGTGATTAGTCATCCATCTTCAGATCACCTTGAATAAGCGACAGACACGAATCTTCACCGCTATTCATTAAAAGGACAAGAGTAATATCCATAACTGAATTATCTAGTGCAGGTTAAGCAGTGTATTCAACTGCCCTAGTGCCTTCTAATTGCATTTTAATATTGTTTATGTAGTATAATCATTCATAACCTTTGTCGTATCTATGCAAACCCTTCCTTTGGTTACTCTCAATTTAAATCAGTTTTAGTGAGACTTTGGAATCAACTTTATATCCACCTTGTCCCTGTGGATCGACCTGTATTTGCACTATACACAATAAGGCACTGTGCACTTGCAGTTGAATTGTAGGTATCTCTTCTTTCTTAGCCTATCATGACGGTGTTACAGTTAATACTTCTGAGTACAACAAGAGTATCGTCTTTAAATTTAATTTTGGAAGAGAATATAATCTATTTATAATTAACAATGTTGTCATTAAAGCGGTGGAGGACCTCAGGGTCATTAAATATTACTGATCTGGGAAGTGGCATATACGGTATTAAATTTTAATTGTTATGTGATATGGAGGAAGTCTTGCAGGAATCTCCATGGTGTGTTAAAGATGATCTTATGATTTTAGAAAGATACCAGGAGGATTTCTTACTGGAAGACTATGACTTTAAGTTTGTGTATCATCTATGGGCTACCTCGAACTATGATGAATGCAATGAAAAGTAATCAATATTGTTAAGTCTATCGGAATGCCTGATCCTGTTGATGAACAGCTAGTTGCGAAATGGGTAAAGTTTGCTAAAATCAGGGTTAAGATCGATATAACTCGACCTCTACCAAAATATATTGATAAAATCCTAAAATTAAAAAAAAAAAAGATTACCATCAACTTCAGATACGAAAAACTTCCACATTTTTGTTACTACTGTGGATTCTTTGGGCATCAAATGAAACAATGTCCTCACCTATCAGTTAAACTAGAGGAAGGTAAATCTTTTAGTGCAGAAGAGATAACCCTGAAAATGCAAGATAAAACGATGGCAAGGTATGCAGATGAGATACGAGCTTATTATAAATCTACTAATGCTGGTTTTATCAATCCGAATCGTAACAGTTCTTTGATAAAGAAGATGATGGAAAACTCTCAGGGACCGTTGATCACTGGGGACAGATTGAATGATGCTTATGACGACACGCAACATCTCCAGATTAATCTTGATGCACTAAGGATGGAGGAATCCAATGGTCAGAAAAAATGGAAGCAAAAGAATAGTGTGAAAGAATTAACTGTCAGTGCATACCAGGAAAAAGTATGCATGCAAGGTATTAGAAACGGTGGTGATAAACATTAGAAAATGCCAGCAACAGAGGATGGATATTATAGATGTAGAGAGTAGTGGGGCTGACTCAAACGGTCTCTGGGAAAGGTAGAATTGTAGCAACAGAGTGTATCATTTTATCTGACAAACAAAACGACAAGCAAAATGAGGTTGTTAAAGTTACATAAGGTAAAATCAAGACGGCATCGGATCTCAGAAAACAACCAGGATGTGATGAGGTTTTAAATGATACGACAGGGAGCAAAGTCTAACGCAACACATGAAAGGTAAGACTGATGATTCACCAAGTAAGTTACCATCACCCTCTTGCAATGAACCCAGTGTTAACAAATCTAAAACCCGAGTCCAAAAAAGTTTTAATGTACTTGAGAGTCAAAAGCCCATTTACCGACAATCAAATATATCCAACCCATCAAAGCTTAGTGAAATCACCAAAATTCAAATCCCTAGTTCTTCTCAATAGACTACAAATTCCCATTCTGCGGATGAAGACGAAATAGACATTTCATCATCAAATTCTCTATTAGGAACAAATGTTACAAAGAAGAAAAAGGGATGGAGAAGATCAGTAAGAAAGAAAACGCAATCAATTGAAGATGATAAGTTACAAACAATCTTCAATGGTGGTGCAAAGAGAAGTTTATGTCCTATGGATATCGACATCCCCATCAAGAAAAGAAATCTATCTCAATACCCCCAAAAGGGTATGGTAGCAGCCCAAAATCAGCCACAGCAGCAATGTTAATGTTCTCTTGGAACTATCGAGGATTGAGAAACATCTCGACAGTCCGCAATTTGAAGGCGTTTCTCAGGGATTGCAACCCTAACATTGCTTTTCTAACAGAGACTTTAATTGGTGAATCAAATGCTTACAGTGTTTACTCTTCTTTGGGTTTTGATAACTTTAGATATATTGTTGAAAATGGTAGTGTTAGAGCACTGCTCGGTCGAACTCGCAAGCGTTGCTATCTCAAGCTTGTTTGTCAAGTTTAGTTGATCAAAACTATATACTTTATTTCTAGTCTACTTATAGCTATGTCTCGGATTAGGATATAATGTGTAGTTGAGCTTTAGACTTCACGGCGTTCGCCAATTGAAGAAGAAGATCTACTAAGGAGCTTGGAGGAACTTAATCAACAAAAGGTATGTGGAGACTAAAACTTATATATCACTCAGAAGTCTATTCTATTCTATCTTCTAATGAGACTAAGTCGTATAGCTATATAGACTTTTATATTATACACATTTGATATTTCGAGCCGAGTTTATCTCGCTTATCTATTTCTCGAAATATGTGTTGGAAGATTTTTGTTTTAACTATGTTCATCGTATTCTTGACGAGTTTAGTTGGAAATAATCTATTTGTTGGAAACTAAATGTTAAGTCAAAAGATGATCATGTGAAAATTACCTTGAAAATCTTACATGATTTGTGTGAGACAGTCATTTGATTTTAACTTGGGAAGTTTCGTATTGATCATTCGATCACTTGAAGTTAATGGTATGTGTGAGATTGCCATTGTCGTCTTCTAAGGATGTTTCAATGGTTAAAATCTGGATGTAACGCGGTATGAATATCTAGTATGCAAACTGTTTTGTAATGATTCAGGTCCGGAAACCCTGTTTGCGCACCTAGTATGCAAACGATTTTACCTAAGAAGGTCCGGGAACCTTGTTTGCGTACCTAGTATGCGAACGGTTTTACCTGAGTTGGGTCCGGGACGGCTGTTTGCGAACCGGGTTTGCGAACGGCTTGACAGGCCAAGGTTTGGAGCCGTTGTTCGCGTACCTGGGTTGCGGACACAGTGGTTAAGTTTTAAAATAGGTAATGTATGGTTCTCATACTCATGAACTAAAACATTTATGAATTAAGGAATGCAAGCTTTGCAAATCGTGGCTTAATGTTCATGAATTGATTCTTGTATAAGTACTTTGTACGATTACGAATCAATCTGATTTTGTTTCAATTTGTTCATATATATTTTTATGAGATAGTGAACAATTGAACAACTCTATTTGAAACACAATTAGATTCATTTGATTCTCTTTCATGATTGATTGATCATCATATTTTATCTAGAAGTGTTAGATGAATATGGTTAATTAAGACAAAAGTGTTCATATGGCTAACTTCGGTTAACTGTTATTGAGCCAACTCAATATACACGTTTAGGTACGGTTACCCATATCTAAATGAAGGTATATTTCATTTGTGTGTAACAAGCTAAGACCATCTAACGGTGGAGCTTAATTGCTTAATTTCTAAGCAGACTTAGCTTGAATTTTAAATCAGGATTTCATCTAACGGTAAATATTGAATGCTTTGTTACTAAGCTATCTTAGCTTTGATTGAAAGCAACCTTGATTTAAAAGATTATATAAGGGAGAACTCTAGCAACTGGAAAACTTAATTCCGGAACTTTCCTTTGTCCTAGTTGCAAACTAGAGTCGATTCTCCTTTAACCTAGGTTTTTCCAAAACCATTATAGGTTAACGACTTGAAGACTTCATTTTGGATTTGTGAATCCAGATCCAACTATTTTCTTTGTAGTTGCGTATTATGATCTTACTTGTTCTATCGTATTGAGTTTTATCTTCTTTAAGATTCACTTGAGATTTATCTCCGATATGTAAGATATAAAAAGTAATCACAACAGTTCTTCATATCAGACTCTTGTGATTCCGCAATAACTTTTTCTGTTAATCAGTTGGATTATTGTGAGGTGATTGATAATTCTAGGATGCTCTTTGGGAGTATAAAACCAGATTATCAATTGGTTCCTGTTCACCTTGATTTATCAAAAGACGGAACAAAAACCGAATAAAGAATAGACATATCTGTGGGATAAAGATTTGTTTATAAGTCTTCGACTTTGGGTCGTAGCAACTCTTAGTTGTGGGTGAGATCAGCTAAGGGAATCAAGTGCGTAGAATCCGCATGGTTCTAGAAGCGTAAGGAACGCGACTGTACCTTAATCGGTGTGAGACTTGGTTAGGGAACAACTATATTCCAGTCCGAAGTTAACCTGTAGTAGGCTAGTGTCTGTAGAGGCTTAATACAGTACTAGTGCTCAAAGCTGGACTAGGTCCCAGGTTTTTTCTGCATTTTCGGTTTCCTATATTTGTTTATATAATTATAATATCACAGGTTGTGTGTAGTTCAATCAGTGGATAAATCCGACCTTGATTGTTGGATATAACTTGATTGACACTTGGGCATTGGTCGTCCAAGTTATTTCTCATATCAATCAGGCTCACGGATTGATATCTGTTCGATTTGCTGATTAAGCTCTTTGATATATCTCTTGATTAAGCTCGCTATTAAGTTAGTGCTCTCGGAATTATATTGGAGTTTAGTCCATATAGATTTCCGAACGAATTATTAGGTGTGGTTGTTGTACCCCCACTTTTTCAATTGGTAACAGAGCAGGAAAACACGCTAAGACCTCATAAGTCTGTGTTTGTAGCAATATGACTTCTGTGGATAGAAGGACATCTATCTCTTACGCACATAGAAATGTCTTCTAAAGTTTTTGATTATGCCAAAAGTCTTGGGCTTACCTCAATGGATAACTCCTTAGCATATTCTTCCGAATCCCGAGGTAGAAAACTTATGCTATCGGATTCTGATATCATTCATTCTAAAGTGACAGTTGCCACTATATCACAATCTGAGATGGAACTCACCAGAACCTTTAAAAAATCTGCTGAGATTATTGATGTTCAAGCTTCTAAAATTAGCTCTCTTGAAGAAAAGTATGCTCAACTCACTGATGAACTTGAGAAGTCTTTTGATAGAGAATGGAATCTTTATGGTATCATTGAGTCTTTTTCTAACAATATCGAAATCCTTGTTCAAGAAACTAATCTTCAGCACAAAAAGATTAGTATGCCTGAAGATACTGTTAAGGAAGACTCAATTAGAGAAGAACGTTTAATCAAGAACCATTCATCAAAATTGACCAGCTGTCGTGTTGAAAAAGAGAAACTTGTTCCATCTCTTTTACTAGTACAGGAACAGTGCAAGTCCTTGAAAAGGGAAAACTCTGTTTTAGTGAGTAAGTCATCTTCAGTGCCTATCTCTAATGCTCATGTGGTATTACCTGGCATGGAGCAAATTACTCCTAAGGAATTGTCTGCTAAGAAATGTTTGCGTGACTTGCGGATTTCCAAAAAGGCTATGAGTCTAAAACAGGGTTCATCCAATGTCTCTTATCCACGAACCTATTCATTTTGTGGGACAAGGAATCATAATGTTCTACAATGTTTTGCTAAAAAGAAACAGATTCCTGATCTTCAAAATATACTTCTTTTTACAGTCGACAGAGTAAATTGTCTGACGACATCTACAATGGATTTCATTCCTGCAGAAAACCAGTATTCTCATAAAAAGGGTTTCCAAGGTCACTCCTTACTGGAATCGTGTTTCTCATAATGGTGCAATTTCTTACACCCCTTATGAAAACGATCCCAATGCTTATGAGAATAAGTCTGGCAAATCTAAGTCTAGGAGATGGGTTTCTTGTGATCTTTATTCTCTGGAATGGATCTCAAGAGGTCCTAGACTTAATCCTCAGAAAAATCCTTCTGATAGAGATTCAAGAAGGTCGATGTCTAATTCTTCTAGAATAAGATATAACCGAAGGAATGTAAGGAATACACGACACAAACACTCAGAAGGTATTTACAACTCTTCCCTCAATATGCGTAGTGACATTGCATCTCACTGGGCTACCTAGTTCTAGGTAAATTCATCCTTAAAACTAACTTGAGAGTTCCAAGGATGATATTTGTGGGATACTCAAGTCCGTTGTATGATACCGTCTAATCTTGTGTTTTTGTCCTAATTTAAAATTGTTTTTCTCCGTATGTGAATGTTGAGTCATATCTTGAATCCTAGTAACGTGTGTATCTTGTTGAGTTTTTCATGTGCTATAATTTAAAGTGTAACTTTTAATTATTGAGATATGAAAATCTATGAGATGTCTGAAAAAAAAATAGTGTATTTCCTTATTTTGGTTTCTTGCTGACCCAGTAACTTTCCATAACTGGTCCGCGAACGTCCATTCCTATGAGTTTTTATATAGGGTTTATTTGTCAAGAGATCTACTCTATTTTTATTGCTTGCAAATATATATCTTCACCATATATTTGTTTATCTCCATCCCTATCAAAAAAAATTATACATGGAGGGCTTGTCAAGATCTCAGGAAGTGGTAAATATTGGCATGGAAGAAGACATCAAAGGATGCAGTTCGGTTCAAGTACTTGTTTTGAAGAAGATGATTGCAAGGAAAGAGTACAACTCTTTGATTGATGAATCTGCCCAGGATTTAATTCATTATCAGAATGACTCAAAGGTCGAATTTACAAACCTCAACTGCAAATAAATCATCTCATTGATGGTCAGATCAAAATCCTTGAAAATCTAAAAGTTTTGATAAGGAACCAGAAGAATCTTATCTCGGATTGCATCAAGGCAAGAAACTTGCTCGTATTTTTGATCGAAAAGTGAATGTTCTAACTCATAAACATGGAATCTCCACGGTCAAGAGAATCAAGGATATCAATGATAAATTTTATGATGGAGTCATGAGAAGGTATGAAGTTATCAAAGAAGTTTGATTTTATTTTATCTAGGAAACTTCTTATGTTTTGAGAAGGATAACTAGGGTTTGGAATAGCAAATATTGTGATTACACATAGCTATTTCAACGATTTTCATCTTGCAATATTTTTAGATTTATTTATTTAAATTCTAAGTTATTTGGAAGATGATTTTGCAGTATTTATTGGTTTTATATATTGCAAAAATATTTTATGGGATATGTTGTGTTTACGTCCATGAACTATGATTATCTCATAAATGCTCAAAAGTTAAGTCTATTATGTCTTTATGCAAATATTGATAAAAGATAGAATGAACTTTTGAAACATTCTGCAGTATTGATCTTTCCCCAATCCACTTTTATGTGAAAGTATTGTATGGCTCCGTAAGTTTTCTTATGTTGAGCGTTTACGATTAAATTAGTCAATAAGGTCTTTTGTGGTTAATTTATTCGAGTTTATTGGATACAAACCCATGTGGTTTGTTAACGTCCAAAGAAATCCTTCTTTTCTTGTAAAAGTAAGGTCGCTCATATTATTCTCTTGGGAATGACATCAAATGGGGGAGAGTTCTTAATTGAACTTGTGCTTAATTGCCATATCTTTGTGGGGACTGCGGCTGTGGAATACTGTAGGAGTTATCTTGTATCTTTATAAACTCCTTGATGAATACACTAACTTTTGACTATGTGAAATCATCGAAACAAAGTTGATATGTTCTCTTTTAGTCATGAATTATTACTTTGAGAATTTCATTATGTTCCCGTAGTTTTCGTACCTTTGCCAATTTATATTGACAAAAAGGGAGAGAATTATTTGGTAGTTCATACTACATACATATGGTTTACGTATCATTATGTAAGGGGAGTGGTTTTCATTGTGAGATGGAAGTATTGACTAAGGGGGAGTGATACATATCACCATAGTATTGTTTCAAAGTTGTGATGCAATTGGAATTTGATTCTAAATAATAATATTATGATACTGTATAACAATAATTGAGAACATTTGTTTTCTTATTGTTATGGCTACGGATCTTCAACAACAATGATGCAAAGTTGAACACGTTCAGAATCACTAGAGTACTTGGAGTGACGTAGAATTCAAGGAATGTTGAAGAACCAAGGAAATCAAGCATGTTGGATGAGAAGCTATTGTGGATGGGGAAAAACGGTTTGCTGGCTTTTTAGGAAAATGGAGAATCGAGCGTGCTGTCGAGACTCCTTGACCGAGCAAACAGCTGAACCTCACACAGATGCAATGCAAAGGGAGTGCTTAGATTCGAGAGATCAATCTGTAGGACTCCGTCCTAAACCAAGTCAATGGTCGTTCCATAGTCAATTCGGTCACAAAAAGGGAGATGGGTTGATCTGTATGAGGGAAGCTGAGAATTGTGTGGGATCAATGATGATCAAGGATTGTGGATGTGTTGAAGGTTTCTGCAAATTGATGAACTGCTTAAGTTGAGTTCTGTGAATAAGTTTTAATCGAGTTGTTGACGAATTATGATCATGCCCCGTTGTCCTCGATTTTTAGACTTATTTTTCTTGCAAGAATGATGAACACCTTGATCCCTGCAAGTGTGACGGTTTCTTGAGTGAAAGAGTGGGAAAGTGGAAGATCGTGGTGAAACCAGTTCCAGGTCGTGCGGAGACTTGGTTAACCGTCCACCCACTACTTTGCTAACTCCTTCAACTGTTGCACGACTTACTCACATTCTCATCGTGGATGAATCCACGTGCCGTAGGCCGCCATACCAAAACCCTAATTGATATCCCCCATGTGACGTGATTGAAGTCTCACGAATCGTGGATTCTGCATGACAGACGTGTATTTGATTAGTCACGTTGACTGATTAAACAATGAGTCTAGGTTTTGTTGAATTGAGCATGAATGACGAATTGCTCAGTGGAACATTCGAGTAACTGAGCAAGTATTGCTCGACGAATTACTGGATATCGATGGTTTGATCAATATTCGAGCAATTGAGCAAGTATTGTGAATTACTGAATATTGATAGTCGGGCAATTGAACAAGTATTGCTCAATTCTACAAATTACTAAATATTGATGACTGGATCAATAGTGGAAATTGAATTATTGTCCCTCCTTCTGATGGGCCTTCACAAATATCCCTAACAGACTTTACAAATGTCCCTGATGGCATAATTGAAATTTTTTCTAAAAACCTAATTATTATAATTCCTTATTTAGCCTTTCCCATCTCTTCGTTCTTCTTCAGAGAACAAAATCTCGTTCTTCTTCGCATCTCTCCACCACCATCTTCTCCATCGTCCCCCACCACCACCAAAATCCCTATCGGCGCCACCACAACTAGAACCACCACATCCATTACGTCCACCACTAGTATCAACAGATCTATCACGATTTTCTTTTGATTTCAACTGATTTCATACATATTCAGAAATCTATTTGAGTTTTTGGTTTTCAATTTTTGGTAATTTCGAGTTTGGATTCAGGATTTAATCGAACTATCATCAACAAATGACTTCTTCTTCTTCTTCTTCTTCTTCTTCTTCTTATTCTTATTCTTCTTCTTCTTCTAAAAACTAAATTTAAAATCATATTCAAATAAATTGAGATCTGATTTAAAATCAGAGAAATAATTAATAATGATGATGGTGGTAGTGTGGCGGCGACGGCGGAGGAGGTATGTATTAGAATCTATTTACGTTTTTGTTTTGAGATATGAAACTGCAGCTGGTGGAAGAATGGGTCTGTGTTTTTGTATAGCTAAATTGCTGCTAATGAATGTCATAATGGATTAGAGATAAATAGATGTATGTTAGGATGCAATTAAGCAGATTCACAATTAGATGAATGTTAGGGAAGTGGTGTTTGTTGAAGCTGAAATAGGAGCAAGCAGAGGATGATGTTTGTGGCTACTGCAATGAAGGAGATGAAGTTGTTGTTGTTTATGAAGCTATAGGTGATTATCAATTGTTGTTGTTTATATGTTTTATGGGATCAATTGTTGTTGTTGATCTGTTTTTTTTTTTTGGATCAACTACTATTGTTGATCCCATTATGGGATCAACTCTTGCTGTTGACCCAATTTTTTATGGGATCAACTATGGTTGTTGATCCATATATTTTGGATCAACTCTTGTTGTTGACCCAATTTTTTATTGGATCAACTATGGTGGTTTTGGTTGGAATGATGAAATTGGTGTTGGATTTTGGTTGTGGTTGTTTTGGTGGTGGTGGTGGTGTTGGAGATGTGTGATTTGTTGTTGGTGGTGGTACGAATGAGAAATTAGTCATGGAAATAGTAGTAGAATGGTGGTTCTGGTTGTTTATATGTTTTTATGGGATCAATTGTTGTTGTTGAGGATAAACTCATGTTGTTGACCCAATTTTTTATTGGATCAACTATGGTTGTTGATCCATCTATATGGGATCAACTACTGTTGTTGATCCTTTGAACTCCTATTGTTGACGATATTTCATTGGATAAGTATAATTATGCTTGTAGTTTAAATCATGCTTTGTAGTTTAAATCATGTAAATTTCTTCCAATGTTGAACTTGTGGTGCAATGGTAGCATGACTGACTCCATGTCATATGATGCGTGTTCGACTCACGCCAAGTTCACTCCATTTTACATGGATCAACTTTCATTGTTGATCCAATTTTACATGGATCAACTTCCATTGTTGATCCACTAAAATTGGATCAACTTCTATCAACTTTATCCTTTTTCTTGGATCAATTAT
Source organism: Papaver armeniacum (assembly GCA_023531295.1). Classification (NCBI taxonomy): domain Eukaryota; kingdom Viridiplantae; phylum Streptophyta; class Magnoliopsida; order Ranunculales; family Papaveraceae; genus Papaver; species Papaver armeniacum. The sequence continues at coordinate 36,279 of JAJJWW010017941.1, read as the reverse complement.
CGTTGTTGATCCCCTAAACTAGATAAACTTCTACTTTTGGTTCTATTTTTATTTGGATCAACTATTGTTGTTGATACAAAAATATTTGAACCAGTGGTGGTGGTGGCGGCGCGGTGACGGTGGTGGCGGCGGCGGCGGTGACGGTGGTGGCGGCGGTGAAGAACTAGTGGTGGTGGCGGCAACAGACTAGTGGTGGTGTAATGGTGGTGGTGGTGGAATATTACTGGTGGTGGCGGTTTGTAGGTGGTGGTTGTTGAACGGTGGTGGTGGAATGGTAGTTGAATGTTGGTGGTGGTGGTGATGTTAGTGGTGGTGGTGAAGTGGTAGTGGAAGAAATTTGTTCCATTTTGAAATGAAGAAAAAATATTATATGGGTGAGGGTATTAAGGTAATCTAATATTAAATGGATAAGGTTATTAAAAAAGGAGGGACATATTTATTGTTGCATAAGGATATATTTGTAGGGAGTTAAAAGTAGGGACATATAATTAATATACCCGGATCAATATTCGAGCAATTGAGCAAGTATTGCTCAATTCAACGAATTACTGATAAGTTACTGAATATTGATGATTGGATCAATATTCGAGCAATTGAGCAAGTATTGCTCAATTCGACGAATTACTGATAAGTTACCGAATATTGATAGTGGCTCAATATTCGAGCAACTGAGCAAGTATTGCTCAATTCGATGAATTACTGATAAGTTACTGAATATTGATAGTGGCTCAATATTCGAGCAACTGAGAAAGTATTGCTCAATTCGACGAATTATTTATTTATTGGTGACGCGACTCAATAAAATATTAATTAAAATATTGGTAGATTACCGAATATTATATAATTAATCCGCGTGTTGCTTGATGGATCAACATAAATTTATTTAGTGTTTGAACTTGCTCAGAATAATGATTTGTTGAGCGTTTGTTCGAAAACCCTAATTTTTTATCAATTGCTCATTAGTCGACGAATTGCTAAAAATAAGTCATGAGCGAAGGAGGGACCGACCACATGGGACTATGGACGTCCATGTGATGCCCATTGCTCGAGCGAGCGTACACCAGGGTCCTGATTTGACCAGCTGGTGATGGAATGACGATTAAATGCCGTTTTCATCATTTATTGAAATAGCGCTCGATTGAGCATTAGGTGAGAAAACCTAATTATAGAAAAGTGAGGGACCGACCAAGATGGCGTGAGACCACCCTTGGTGGTCGTGGGACCACTGGTGGACGTTTGCACAAACTCTGAGTTAGTTGTGAAGAGTTTGGACCCAATATGAGCGATTGCACAAATTAGGTCAAAAAGTGTGAAAACGTGTGGGACCGGCTTGTTGCAAGCCTTAGAGCCGCCCTTGGTCGGTCAAGGGAGCATTTCCGTGTTTCCATAATGCCCGTGTCTTAGTTATGAGAGTTTCAGCATTTTCTGATGTGCATTTGAGAAATATTTCGGATTTTCAGAAGAGTTCGATCTTTGACTGAAATCCTCGATTTTGCTCGAATGAGCAAGTATGCTCGTTTGATCAATATTTTGTGAATATTAAAATAATAATATTTAATGTATTTTTCATGAGTAGCCTAGTCGGTCTTGTGACCATGTTGACTTTTGGCCTTTTCATGGTTCGCGCAATATTTGAGAAAATATGGAGAAACCATGAATTTTGCTAAAACTGAGGAGTTTCACAAGATGAAAAAAAAATAACAATTTATGAAAGATTAGGGATTACAAGGTGTGGGACCGACCACGGCTAGGGCATGGCCTGCTGGCTATGTTGCCCGGTCCCGCAACATCTTTCCCTATTTTATATTATTATTTCTTTTGTGAAATCCCACAAAAATATGGAGAAACCATGAAAATATGGAGAAACCACGAGTTTTGCTCAAACAAGGAAAGTTGATGGAATGGAGGAGTCTTCATGAGTTTATGAAAACAACAAAAGTAAGGAAAATAATGGAGGAAGCATGGGACCGGCCACGGCTAGGGCACGGCCGGTCGGTGGGCCCGGCCCATGGGCGCTTCTCCATTATTTTAATGTTATTATTTTCTCTCTCCTGTTTTGTGCGGGATTCCTCATTTTTCCATATTTTGGATGCGCGTTCGCGCATTTGGGTGCTCGTTCGTGCATCATTGTCGGATACACTCGCACCATTTTATGGGGCTTACTCAGTGGTAGTCCAGATGCCCGATTGTTGAGTATTTATTACTAATTCATGAAATTCAGTGGAGAATGATTCATGAAACTGGGTAATAAAAGTGAGTAGTTTTTATTATCAATTCATAGGATCAGCCGTGGATTCGACCATGAATTCGGCATAATAAAATAGGTATTACCATTCCATGGGATCGTGGATTCGACCACAGAATCGGACTAATGAATGTAGTTATTACCATCTCATGAGATCAGCCGTGGATTCGATCATGAAATCGGAGTAATGAGACTATCTATTACCATTCCATGAGATCAATCGTGGATTCGAACATGAAATCGGAGTAATAAAATAAGTGGTGATATTACCATTTCATGAGACCAGCCGTGGGTTCGACCATGAAATCGGAATAATATCTATTACCATTTCATGAGATCAGCCGTGGATTCGATCATGAAATCGGAGTAATACATTTATCTATTACCATTTCGATCATGAAATAGGAGTAATGAGATAAGATAGATTATCTTCTAGGAATTCAGTGGTGAATGTCACGGTAGAATTTAATCTCTTGCGTATAGTCAGTGAAACAGCGAGTGTTGCCGAAGTCCTGAAGACGTTATTGCTCTCAATCTTATGGAGAACCTCCTGGGTCTATACATGACCTCTCTCATGTTGTCAGGGAACAATGAGTATCACCGACATCCTGAAGGCGTTATTGCTCTCAATCTACGGAGAACCGCCCAATTATGTTATTCTACATAGAGGGCACGACGAAATGCCAGGGATCGAACGCTCAGCTAGTGGAAGCTTTTCGAAAGGCATATTCACCATGGCTTCGTAAAATATGAATCGTTGCTTGCTTGAAATCCGTGTCAGAAACATGCATCATGATTTTACGGTTTTGCCCTTTGTTGAAAATCCACCATTTACAGCTACAAAGTTTATTTATTTTGTAATCCATATGTATTGATATTTTTGTCAATAAAATTGAAAAGGGGGAGATTGTTAGAGCACTGCTCGGTCGAACTCGCAAGCGTTGCTATCTCAAGCTTGTTTGTCAAGTTTAGGTGATCAAAACTATAAAGATTTTTAGTCTACTTATAGTTATGTCTCGGATTAGGATAAAATGTGTAGTTGAGCTTTAGACTTCACAGAAGATCTACTGAGAGAGCTTGGAGGAACTTCATCAACAAAAGGTATGTGAAGACTAAAACTTATCTATCACTCAGAAATCTATTATATTCTATCTCCTATTAAGACTAAGTCGTATAGCTATATAGATTTTTACATTATACACATTTGATATTTCGAGCTGAGTTTAACTCGCTTATATCTTTCTCGAAATATATGTTGGAAAGCTTTTTGCTTTAACTACGTTCATCATTATTCTTTACGAGTTTAGTTGGAAATAGTCTAATTGTTGGAAACTAAATGTTAAGTCAAAAGATGATCATGTGAAAATTACCTTGAAAGTCTTACATGATTTGTGTGAGACAGTCATTTGATGTTAACTTGGGAAGTTTCGTATTGATCATTCGATCACTTGAAAATTACTTGAAGCTAATAGTATGTATGAGATTACCATTGTAGTCTTCTAAGGATGTTTCAATGATTGCAATGAGAGTTTAGAATAATTACCTATGTATGGATGCAACACGATATGCATACCTAGTATGCGAACAGTTTTGTAATGATACAGGTGAACCCTGTTTGCACACCTAGTATGCGAACATTTTTACCTAAGAAGTTCTGAAACCTTGTTTGCGTACCTAGTATGCGAACGGTTTTACCTGAGTTGGGTCCGGGACGGCTGTTTGATAACGGCTTGACAAGCCAAGGTCCGGAGCTGCTGTTCGCATACCTGGTTTGCGAACATAGTGGTTAAGTTCTAAAATCGGTAATGTATGGTTCTCATACTCATCAACTAAAACATTTATGAATTAAGGAATGCAATCTTAGCAAACCGTGGCTTAATGTTCATGAATTGATTCTTGTATAAGTACTTTGTACGATTACAAATCAATCCGATTTTATTTCAATTTGTTCATATATATTTCTATGAAATAGTGAACAACTGAACAACTCTATTTGAAACACTATTAAATTCATTTGATTATCTTTCATGATTGATTGATCATCATATTTGATCTAGAAGTGTTAGATGAATATGGTTAATTAAGACAAAAATGTTCATATGGCTAACTTCGGTTAACTATTATTGAGCCAACTCAATATACACGTTTAGGTATGGTTACCCATATCTAAATGAAGGTATATTTCATTTGTGTGTAACAAGCTAAGACCATCTAACGGTGGAGATTAATTGCTTAATTTCTAAGCAGACTTAGCTTGAATTTTAAATTAGGATTTCATCTAACGGTGAATATTAAATGCTTTGTTACTAAGCTATCTTAGCTTTGATTGAAAGCAACCTTGATTTGAAATACTATATAAGTGAGAACTCTAGCAACTGTAAAACCTAATCCCGGCACTTTCCTGTGTCTTAGTTGCAAACTAGACTCGATTCTCCTTTAACCTAGGTATTTCCAAAACCATTATAGGTTAACGACTTGAAGACTTCATTTGGGATTCGTGAAGCCAGATCCAACTATTTTCTCTATAATTATGTATTCTGATCTTACTTATTCTATTATATTGAGTTTTATCTTCTCTAAGATTCACTCGAGATTTATCCAATAGGTATGATATAAAAGTTAATCACAACAGCTCTTCGTCTCAAACTCTTGTGATTCCGCAATAACTTTTTCTGTTAAAAAATTGGGTTATTATGAGGTGATTGATATTTCTAGTCTGCTCTTCGGGAGTATAAGACCGGATTATCAATTAGTTCCTGTTCACTTTGATTTATCAAAAGATGAAACAAAAACCGAATAAAGAATAGACATATATATGGGAGACAGATTTGTTTATAAGTCTTCAACTTTGGGTCGTAGCAACTCTTAGTTGTAGGTGAGATCAGCTAAGGGAATCAAGTGCGCAAAATCCGGCGTGGTTCTAAAGGCGTAAGGAACGCGATTGTACCTTAATCGATGTGAGACTTGGTTAGGGCTCAACTACATTCCAATCTGAAGTTAACTTGTAGTAGGCTAGTGTATGTAGCGGCTTAATACAATGTGGTGTTCAAAGCTGGACTAGGTCCCGAGGTTTTTCTGCATTTGCGGTTTCCTCGTTAACAAAATTTCTGGTGTCTGTGTTATTTCTTTTCCGCATTATATTTATTTATATAATTGAAATATCACAGGTTGTGCATAGTTCAATCAGTTGATAAATCCGACCTTGATTGTTGGATATAACTTGATTGACACTTGGGCATTGGTCTTTGGTTCCGTCCAAGTTATTTCTCACATAAATCAGGCTCACGGATTTCTATTTGTTAGATTTGCTGATTGCATTGAGAAATAGAGATAAAGCTCTTTGATATATCTCTTGATTGAGTTCGCTTTTAAGTTGGTGCTCTCGGAATTATATTGGAGTTTAGTCCATACAGATTGTCGAACGAATTATATGGTGTCGTTGTTGTACCTCCGCTTTTTCAGATAGAAGTGGTGGTAATGTTGTGTTTTGGAATAATGGAACTGATTTAGATGTTTTAAGTGCTAGTAAGAATGTTATTCATTGTCGTATACACCAAATTGTGGGCGGATACTGGGATCTTTTATGTGTCTATGGGCCTCCTGAACAACACTTAAGGAGAAGATTTTGGTCGAATCTTTCTAATTATGCGGCTCAAATTTCAAATCCCTAGCGTATCATGGGTGATTTAAATGCTATTCAAACAATGAGATAAAAGAAGGGTGGTAACCAGACCAGAAACGCGGTTAATGGTGAATTTAAGAACTTTATACAAGACAGGGGATCTAATTGACATGGGTTTTACAGGGCTGGCCTTTACTTGGTCTAATGGAGCTTTTATTGAGAAACCAATTTTTGAAATACTTGATATATGTGCACTCCATATTGGTTTTTTATATTCCAGAATAATGGTGTTCTTCATCTCCCCAGAATAAGCAGTGATCATGCTCCCATTATTGCCAATACTCACAGAACTACTAAAAGAATGAGAAAACATTCAAACAAGTTTGAGTAATTTGAGTTGATTATCCTGCTTTAAAGGATGTGGTGCAAAATTCTTGGAATTCTAATAATCATAATATTATGGGTAAAATCAGCATTGTATGGGAGGATTTGAATAAGTGGACCAAGGGAGATTTTGGTAACATTTTTAGAGCCATAGAAGATATTAAAGAGGAACTTCTTCAGGTACAAATGGAGACTCATATTAGAGATACTAGGGCTGAAGAAATTGATAAGTTAAACCTCATGCAACAAAAATATTATGAACAAAGAAGTAAAGTCAGTTGGATTCCCAATATTGATAAGAATACTCATGTGTTCCATCTATCTGTACTTCAAAGGAGAAAGAAGAATCACATTTCTGCTCTCAAATTGCCAAATGGAGAATGGGTTACTGATACAAATGGGAATATAACTTATCTGGTCAATCATTTCTCTGAGATGTTCCAAAGAGATCCAAATGAACACAAGTATGCTATCATGTTTAAATCTCCTACTCAGATTGATAGAGAAAGTAACTCTAGCATTTCTTAGGTTCCTTCTGCTGAGGAAATTTGGGATACTATAAAGAGCATGAAAAGTATCAAATCCCCTGGTCCTGATGGCATGCCATCTCTATTTTACAAAATATGTTGGGATTTTGTTGGTGAGGATATAATCAAGACAATCCAAGAATGCTTCAGCACTGGTGATATTCCCACTGGCCTAAACCACACTAACATTATTCTCATTCCAAAGGTAAAAAACCTGTCAACCCCTTCGGATTTCAGACCTATAGCTTTAACCAATATTTTATGCAAAGTTATCACAAAATTTTTAGCCATCAGATTAGAAGGTCATTTAGATAAACTTATTGATAAAGCCCAATCTGCATTCATCAAAGGTAGAGTTATTATTGACAACATTTTGGATGCCAAAGAGATTCTTCATTCCATGGCTAACTCTAAGTCAATCATAAGAGCTTTTGCTTTGAAAATAGATATTAGTAAAGCTTATGACAGAGTGAGCTGGAGATTTTTGAGTCACTGTTTCAAGACTTTTGGTATGGTAGGAAAAACTCATGATCTCATTATGAAATGCATTACTACGACTTATTTCTCCTTAGTTGTCAATAGAGGTCTTCGCCAAGGATGAAGGTCACTTTGTCAGCAATAGAGGTCTTCGCCAAGGATGTCCGTTATCCCCCTACTTATTCATTTTATGTTCGCAAGGGTTGTCCTGGCTTATGAGAACTATGGAAAATAATGGGTTGTATAATGGTTATAAGCTCTGTAATCATGCTCCAGTAGTGTCTCACTTAATGTTTGCTGATGATCTTATTCTTTTCGGGACTCTGGAGAATAAAACTGTCACACTCTAATGGATATTCTTACCATCTACGCTACTTGGTCAGGACAGAGTATTAATATGCATAAGTCAACTGTATTTTTTCGTAAAGGTGTGTGCATTAACAGAAAAGTATCTTTGCCATCATCTGTTAAAGACAGCTTATATAAATGCTTCTTATGACTTCTTGGTCGACAAATCCGATGGGAAATTGACAGGTTGGAAGAAGATCTTTATTTCGCATGTTGGTAGAACTTTACTTATCAAGACTCTGCTTGGACTGATTTCTCCATATTATATGGCAACCTCCATTAATCCTAAGAAGACTCTGCATATCTTAACAAGAACCATGAGAAATATTTGGTGGAGTCACAACAGGACTGAAAATAAGATGCATTTTATTCAGTGGAAGCAGTTTGAGCAAACAAAAGATCAGGGAGAATAAGACCATGATAGCTAAATTAATTTGGAAATTCTTAAACGAGAAAGATTGCTTATGTGTGCAGATGATGGAAGCTAGATATATAAAAACTGGGAGTTTCTGGAATACCAAAAAACCTACTAGGTGTTTATCCACTTGGAATGGAATGCTTCAATGCAGATAAGATATGAAAGATAATTGTTGTTGGATGGTGGGAAATTGGGAGAATATAAAAATCTGGGAGGACCCTTGGGTGCCAAGTCTTCAGCATAAAATTCCAGAAAAGGCTACGTAAATCTCAAGTGATATCCAACTTGTGAAATATCTTATTGTGCACGATGAGAATAGTTGGGAATGTCAAACTGCAGCAGATGTTTAATCCTGTTGAGATAAGGAAGATTGTTGACATTAACGTGGTGGGTAACAATGAGAACAGAAAAGTGGACAGAATGATCTGGATGCCCCATCCTAAAGGAGACTTTTCTGCAAAACCCTTCATGAAAACTCTAGTTGATAGACAACCATCTTCTTCTTATGTCTCTGATATCCTATGGAAAAAGTTTTGGAAGGTTAACAATCTGCAGCCTAAGATTCAGATATTTTTGCAGAGAATGATGATGAATGGTCTCGCAGTAGCAGACAATATAAATAAGCACATAAAAGGAACCAATGCAGAATGCAGACTCTGCAACTCTGAGGTGGAAACTATCAATCATATGTTCTTACAATGTCACACCCCGCGAATTCTGAGGCTAGAACCTAGTCCAGAATCCCGAAGCGCCGCTAGGTCCGGATTTTCTTTTTAAAAACAAGAACAAATTAAAACTACTAAATAAATTCAAATAAATAAATAAATTATATACAAAACAACTTAAATGGTTACAATCTATAATTGAAAATAATTAAAGAATACATATCGACGATATTGAAATACCGATTCCCAAATCCCCGTGATTAATTATAATTTCTTTTCTTCAGCTAGTGTCTTTGGATACTCTGTAGGGAGAGAGGGGAAAAAAGGGGTGAGCAACCACAACCCAGTAGGAAATTTCCAAAAATAATATAGTGCAGCGTAAAAACAAACCAAAGGATGCATCAAAAGCATAATAAAGCAGTTAAACTCTTTTAACGTTTTACAGATTCTTTTGTCGAACTTTTACTCCATAACACTTCAAATTTAAGTAACAAATATCTTAAATTATTTTAGAACCTTTATTTATTAATTTTTCTTCAACCAAATATCATTAGCAATTTCTTTAGGTGTATCCAAAACTTCGTAACTTTTCATTTTAGAGATTACGTCTTATATAGACTTTTCAACAAATTCTTAAATATTTTAGACTGACAATTCCATATCTACCGTGACACATACTTTTTGGATGGTTGTGGCCCTGAACTCAACAAATTCGACAACCCTAATCTTTATCCATGGACCGCAGTCCAAATCACAATCAACCTTTAGGCAACCCCATATCATTATCCATGGACCGCAACCCAAATCATAATCAACACTTATTGCCCACCGGTGCTCACAAGGTATTTCTTTCTATTGTGGCCCTGATCTCTTCGCTATAACACCATCTACTGCCCACCGATGCACACGAACTATTTAAATAGTTGAGGCCTGGCCTCTTAGCAAGTAGATTACCCAATTTCATTATACCACCGACCGACTAATACTCTTCGGCTCAAAGACACTATTGATTTTACTTCTCCAATCTTCAACTCAAAAGCAGTGTTTTTTCAGTTTGTCGTTTACCTCTTTTCGCTATAATTCATCGGTCCGCGAGTTATAACCCCAAAGGTGTCACTATTCATCCACAAAAAACCCGCCAAAACAAAAACACAAAAACCCCAAAAAACAAAATTTTGATGAAACCTCATAGAATTTGACGAAACCAATTTTTGGTTTCATTATAAAATTTGATGAAACCAATTTTGAAATTTGGGGTTTTTGTATCAATTTTTTAAAATTTGGGGTGTTTGTATCAATTTAGTTTAAGATGGAATTTTAATGTATCCCAACATTTGAGTGGGGTTTTTGTACCACAAGTTTGGTCACCTTGGATTTTTATGACTAGTTTTGATAATTCAAAATGTTAAGTGCATTTACTTTTCTTACGTTTACCTCTTTTCGCTATAATTTAAAATGTCAAGTGCATTTACTTTTCTTAACAAAGATTTTAAGACGTCAGTTCCAAGTACATTATCAAGACCACCGTGGTTATACGGAGTTCGTTAACCAGATTGTTTCATTTACATTATTAAATCATAACAAATTTTCTTCCAATGAGTTCCTGATAAATGTATCGTTCGTTATTCACCACACTCGTTTTATTGGCTCCTCAAACGTTTGAATGAGTACATAGAGTTAATCTTAGTTAATTGATTAAGTGGCTTACTTTTCCATGTATGGACAAAATAATGCAACCAAATACATGCGAGAGTGAAAAACAAGGTGGAAATAAAACAAGTTCAAGTAGCAAATCTTTCATACTTCGGACAATTGATTCTTTGGGGCTACAAGATGCGGGTACGAAGGAGCGCCATTCACATGGTCAAATAATAGAAAAGGTGAGGCTAATATTTATGAAAGAATTGACAGAGCTTTAACATCTTTCCAATGGACAGAATTTTCCAGACACAAAGGTGAGTCATTTGCCTAGAGTTGGTTCTGATCATACACCACTCCTTCTTGATTCAAATCCAGAAAAACAAAGATTACAAAAACCATTTAGATGCATTAGATCTTGGCCGTCACATCCTACATTATCTTCGTTAGTTGCCAACTATTGGAATTATCACTCCAGCACTACCCAGGACAAAAACATTTATTCGAAGCTTAAACTATTATCCTCGGATTTATCCCAATGGAATTCAGATGTGTTTGGAAACATCCATAAAAATATTCAATCCCTGAATAATATGATTGAAAGCCTACATAGATCTGGAAATTTCGCCGAAAATCTAGATAAAATTAGACAACTCCAAGCGGAATTAGGCAAATGGTACAAACTCAAAAATGATTACTATCACCAAATTTCAAGAGACAAATTTTTCAAGGAATACGACCAGAACACGGAATACTTCCATGTTATAGCTTCAAATAGGAAAAGAATCAATTCTATAAACTCTCTCGGAGAACCATCGGGTCTTTGGATTTCAGACAGAGATCAAATCAATACCCTTTTGGTAAACTATTTTACTCAGATAGGCACATCGCATAACAACAACTCGGTGGAAGAATTATCAAGTTTTATTGAACCTTGCATCTTTGAGGTCGAAAATTCATCGTTAATTGCTATTCCGTTGAAAGAAGAAATTTGGAATACAGTTTCCAAAATGAATCAGTGGGAGCTCCAGGACCAGATGGGTTTCAACCAGGTTTCCTTAAAGCCAACTGGGATATAATGGGCCCAGATATAACCTATACTGTTCAAGAATTTTTCAAAACCGGAATCCTAAACCCAGAACTAAATCATTCCTTCATAACCCTGATTCTTAAAATAGCAACCCCACAAACCCCAGCAGATTTTAGGCCCATCAGCTCGAGTAACACAATATACAAGATCATATCCAAGATTTTAGCTAACATGCTAAAACCTATCCTAAACAAGATAATATCTCCTAATCAATTTGCTTTTCTTCCGGGGAGACAAATCACGGATAACATTATCATTGCACATGAGCTTATTCACTCTATGAAAAACTCAAAAGCTACAAAAGGAAATTTCGCTTTAAAATTAGACCTCACTAAAGCCTTTGACAGAGTAGAGTGAAACTTCATCAAATCGGCTTTATCAGCGTTTGGTTTTGATCATTCGTGGGTTAACCTCATAATGCAGTGCATTTATACCACTTCATTTTCAATCCTTCTAAATGGCTCTCCGGGTCTAAATTTTTCCACTTCGAGAGGCCTAAGACAGGGTGACCCACTGTCACTGTACCTATTCTTAATATGTATGGAGATTCTTTCTATACTCCTAGAAAAAACTGTTTCCGAAAATAAAATTTCGGGACTCAAGGTAAATAAAGATGCCCCGAATATTTCGCACATTTTCTTCGCAGATGACTGCTTTTTATTCACAAAAGCTTACCTAGGCGAAGCAAAAAACTTGTTAGATATCCTATCAAGATTTGGCGAGATTACAGGTCAGGTGGTAAACTCTAAAAATACAGTATCTATTTCAGTCCTAGAGTTCACCCGAAACATGGGAAAATCATCGCGAGGATCCAAAAAGTTCCCTTAATGACCAAAAAATGATACATATCTAGAACCCCTCTTTTCTTTGATAAAAATAGAAAAGAAAATGAATTTAAACCTACAACAAATGCATCCTCTGAGTGCTACAAAAATACTATGTATCGTGTGTATTTTATGCGCAGTGCGCATTACGGTGTGGTAAAGTGACGGGTAATGACTCCTCACTAACCAAATAACTCCTGACTGTGGTTGTATAACCAAGTCAGTGAGGTCGGACGGACGAGATGATGTTTGAGACACTCATCTGCGGCCGTTGGTGAAATTAGGGTTTTTAAAGAGGTGCGCAAGCATCACTCTTTAGCTTGGTCGAAACCAAGCGTGGGAAGAATTTTGGAGAGGACCGGCCATACATGCGTGTTGACGGCATGATGGTGTAGGTGCCTGTATTACGTTCCCTCATGAAAGCGCGATCTGGGCCAATCGATTTGGCCGTCAAAGAGGAGTGGTCGAGATTGATTTTGCGATAAGAGTTTGATGCCGCAAAGAAGCCGCGCGCCATGCTCTCTTCCTAGCTGCGTTTTCCAAGGCGACCTAGTTTGGTCGGTCTTGGCCGGTTGGCTTGGCGAAGGTGGCGGGGCGATGTTCACGCCCATGTCTCACCGTCTCATGAAACGCGATCTAAGCCACCCAATTCGTCCGGTGAAGTTGAGTGGTCGAGATCGATTCGCAATTTGAGAAGTGTAGCCACGCATGTTTGAGCGGGCGTTTTGGATTGTCCGGGCATGATATGCCTTGGCCGACCGCATGGAGAGTTAGATGGGCCCACGGTGGTCATGCTGGTATGACCGGACCCGCTCGATTTGATCTGTGACCCTCCATTCGTGCCGGAGAAGATGGACGCGCGTGATGACTTGAAACCCTATTTTTGGCTTTCAAAGCCGCGCGACCATGCTCCTTTGGGCGGACGGTTTTGTTGTAACCAACCACGGTTGGCTTTGACCGATTGGCCAAGTGTGTAGGCGGTCACATGGTGATTGTGTCAACATGCTCCGGGCCCTTTGAGTCTACATCTACACCCTCCATCTATACTGCGAAGATGGACGGTTGAGACCGTTTTGCGACACATGTAATATGCCGCAAACCCTAATTTAGGGTTGCCACTCTTCAATAAACGGCTTTATCTTTTACAAATCTAAGTTACTCTCCACCATCAACACTATGCCACTCTTGGCTGGAAATCTAAGAATAGTTTGTAATAAAGTCCATTCTTCAAGGCTTTCCAACTCACCAGATGCAAGTGCTTTCCCTCCCTAAAGAAAAGCTAGATCAAATAGACAGAATTCAAAGAGACTTTTGGTGGAATAAAAATAAAACCAAGAGCAGAGGAGGCTATATTAAGGCCTGGATCGGCATATGCAAGCCTATTTCTCAAGGGGGTCTAGGTATCAAGAATCCACACCAATTTAACATAGCTCTCCTTACTAAACTGGTCAGTCATCTCATTTCATACCAAGATCAACTTTGGGCTCAACTTCTCAAAGCCAAATATTTCCCAAAAAGCTCATCCTCTGGAATTCTCTAGGTCTTCTAAATTATCATGGATTTGGACTAGCATAAAAAGGGGCTGGATCTCATTAAAGGTAATTTTGTCTAGCAAGTCAAAAATGGAGCTTCTACAAAAATTTGGGAAGACAAATGGGTGCCTAATACAGATATTATTCAAAAACCCATTGATATTCAAGATCATGTTCCGCAGAGGGTAAATGAGTTGATGACTCCTAAAGATACTTGGGATCAAGACAAGCTCAATACCTACTTTGACCCGGATATAAAAGCTAAGATTCTAGCCATTTCTCCGAAAAACAAGAACAAGACAAAATAAGATGGCAGCATCACCCCTCAGGAATCTTCTCGGTAAAAAATGTTTATAACTTTATCATAACTCAAAACCAAGACGACAATATCCTAAATACATTTCCTTGGCAAAAAATATGGAAGATACAAGTAATTCCGAGAATCAAATTATTCGTCTGGACATTAGCTCAAAAAGCCCTCCCAACGAATTCAAGACTCGGAGCTCATAATACGGAAATAAACACAGAGTGCCCAATGTGTGATTCACAGGAGCAAGAACCAGAACAACACTTATTTCGGTTGAATAAGTGAACACGAGAATTGGTTCGGACTCCATAGTTAATTGGATAAATGAGTGGATCACGGATCAAGAATTCTTACAATGGTATGATAAAATCGCAACTATAGCTTGGTTTATTTGGAAGTATAGATGTTCGGTGGTTTTCGAAAAAATCATCCCAAATCCGAATCACCTCATAGATTAAATCAACAATTTCCTGCACCATCATTCTCAAGGAAAGATCAAACAAAAAACGAAGAACAAAGAAAGAAATATCCCCAAGGGAAAATGGTCAGATTTAAAGACGGACTGGATAATCTTTATTGATGCGGCTTTTAAAAATGAAGATTCAACGATGGGATACGCCTTTCTACTTTACTCAGTGGACAACGAATCTTTCTTGCAGCGGGATCGGAGTGGGCCTCCTTAGCTTTTCATGTAGAATCAAAAGCCTTGTTAAAAGCATCCTCATGGTTAAGTGAAAATATATTATCTAGCGTCTCGATAGCAACGGACTGCAAAACACTGGCAGAAACGATCAACAAGAATTGTAAGGATTCTCCTTGGAACGCGGATAATACCATTCAGGAAACTATCTCAATTCTGGAAAATCTTCCACAGGCCCAGGTAAAGTATATAAACAGAAAATATAACTATGCAGCTGATTACATTGCTAAAGAAGCTCAGATAAAGCAACTTAGGCACAAGTCCTCCAATATTTAGCAAAGAGTTTCAAAATCTAGTGTTATTTCCAATGTTTTTGTCAAAAATGAAATTATAAATCTCTTATACTCTGTTCTTTAATTAATATAATTCGCCTTTTCATCAAAAAAAAATAATAATAATAAGGAATCCTTCACACGGTCTCATAAAAATTGGTTGTGCCTTTGTTTTGAAATTAAAGAAGTCAGCCAACCAAAATCTGTTGTCCAGCGAAATCAAATCACAATGAAACTCGTGGGTGCGTCTTCAAACAGTACGATAGCCAACTCAAAACATAAACACTCGATTATAAGGATGTAAAACCAAACCAACTCAATACGGTACATGATCAGTCAACGGGGATTTAAAATCAAAGCTCTTCTAAATCATCGAATTTATTGTAGATACGGAATTAACCGGAACAAATCGCAGAATTCGCAGGAACAAATCATAATGCTCGAATAGTATTTTATTTTTAGTATTAGACAGAAATCCCCAATGCATCAAAATATAGAGATGATAATGCAAACAAAAATCATGCCAAAATAGTTTAGTTTTTAGTATTACGTAGAAATCCCTACCTCAATCTCTTAAATCCCAAAACGGCAATCAAATCCGACCATAGCACTAGCTGCGTTTATGCCCATGGAAACACCTCGTTTCTTTTCAAAGTTATTTAGGTATGAAAAAGCACTAGCTAGGTTTCAAAGGTGGAGTTAAGAAAACAATAAAGAGAAGGTGACGTTCTAGTCGGCTAGGTTAAGTATAACAGGTGTTTGTTTTCTATTCTTTTTTCTTTCGTTGTTATTCCTTAATAATCAAGCTTAGGACCTTAGGTTATATATGGACCTAAAAAAATATCAAACCCTATGTTAGACCGAGTATTCCTTGGGAGTTTAGTTGACATGTCTCGGAAGTCCACTACAACAATTTGGGAAATTAAGTGGTTCCATCCATTAAATGCAAATCGTGACCCTATGTGGCTAGGTTAGCTAATTGAACCGGTACACCCAAGATAAAGCTAAAGCCATCTATTATTTTAGGAATAATTTGCATTACCTCCTGGAAGATTTTTCTTAGAAAAATTAAATTAGTATCCCCTCGCACCCCAAAGTGTTTCTTTTTGAGAGTGGACTTTGACTTTCCCAAAATACCTCCTGTTTTGGTAGTTTTTAAGTCAAAGTCATTTTTGAATGACGGATTATGACATACTTGGCCGGGAGGTAACATTCAGGCTTACAAAAGCATTTTTGAATATTTATTTTTCGGGCTACAAAAGCAGTATTATTTGCTTCTCCAATGTGCTTAAGAATAGAAGATGATCCAAGGATAACCATTCAAAATTACATTGTTAACTGGATATCTGAAGGAGGTGACTATGTGAAGCTAAGAATGGGTGCTTGTTTACTTTGGGCGATCTAGAAATCCAGAAATCATATCGTTTTTAACAAGGAAAGGTTCAACATAGATGTTATTCTCAAAGAGGCAGCCTACTGGTTCAATATGGAGACAAGCAATGTTGAAGATACAACTCTCCCAACTGAAGCTGATTTTCTAGATGCTCAATCTGACCAATGGAACCCCCTACCTCCAAATCAGATTAAAATAAATTTTGATGGTGTTGCTGGACCCAAAGGCTTTGCCTTCAGTGAAATTGCAAGAGACGGTCTTTCTAGCTTTCGTGGATGCCAAACAAAATCTCTAACTTACAACTCTGCGGTGGAGGCTGAGGCTCATGGTGCTCTAATTTCTTTGAATCTAGCTGAGCAGAAAGACTACAAGGATGTTATCCTGGAGGGTGACTCTTTGATTGTGATCAATTCTCTTAGATAGAACAACTATCATCCCCCTTGGAAAATCAAAGCTCAGCTCAACATTATCAAGAATAAGTTACACATCTTCAATTCGATAACATTTTAGTTTATTAGAAAGGAGGCCAATTCTTTGGCTCACCTTTTAGCAGCTCATGTTGTTTCAACCAACTCTTCTACAGCATGGTTGTATTCTCCTCCTTCTTGTATTGCTCAATTCATTGAGAATTCGAGCTCTTCGTCCGTGTAGTTCCTGTGTCTTTTTGGTTTTTTGTTTTTCCCTTTTTTCCTGCCAAAAAAAAAATCTATTATTCTGTTGTGAAGTTCGACTTTACACCCCTTTTTTTTTGTAATATTTGAACGTCATGTGTTCTCTTATCCGGAAAACTTTTATTCGTCATTGACGAAGGCCTTCGTAATATGACACAAAACGGAAGCGTGGAACATAGGGAATAAGGTAGAAAAGGGAGGATCATTGAGATAACTCATGTTTAAGGGTTGATAAAGTTAATTAAATCTAACAAACTTTTTCGAATGTTTAAGGGAATGTTCATAATATTATTTTAACGAGGTTATTTGTGGTGAATTTTGAAAACGCGGGGGTACCAAAATACAACACAAACTTTTTCTTAGGCAACCTGTATGGGAAAACTCAAATTCAATTCCGAGAGTTCAACTTAATGAATCTCAATCAAGAAAGAATATCCAGAGTTATATCTCTTTCTCTCACAATCAGAACGTTAACAGAGATAAGTCTGTGAACCTGGTTTACGTGTGAGAATACTTGGGTGATTCCAAAGATCAATTTCCTAAGTAATAATTCAAGTCGTATCCAACAAACATGGATGGATGTATCTACTTTGATTAATTAACGCACAACCTTTGATATTTCAATTATAAAGATAAACAATATAATGCGGAAAAGAAATAACACAGACACCAGAAGTTTTGTTAACGAGGAAACCGCAAATGCAGAAAAAACCCCAGGACCTAGTCCAGATTGAGCACCAAACTGTATTAATCCTCTACAAACACTAGCCTACTACCAATTAACTTCAGACTGGAATGTAGTTGAGACCGAATTAAACCCTCCCAGCAATTCAGTTACAGTGGCGTTCCTTACGCCTCTTGAATCCCAGTAGAACTCCGCATAATTTATTCCCTTAGATAACGTCACACCTACTAAGAGTTGCTTCAACTTAATTGAAGACTTTAAACCAATCTGCCTCCCACTGATAATCCTATATGTGATTTTCTTTGCGATAAAAAAGTTTGATCAAGGTGATGGAAATTGATAGCAATAAACAAATTCTAGCTAACCTCAAAATCCGGACTTATGCAATCCGAAGTGGAGCCTAGATTATTATTATAAAACTTGTGGAATCAACAAAGTATGAGACGAAGAGAACTTTGATGATTTCTATCTATATTGTTCAAGTGAGCCGCTCAACAATCGAACAAGATCAGGTTACTCGAGCTATCAAGATAACCAATAACTGGACCTGGCTTCACGAATCCCAATGAATTCTTTGTAGTCGCTAAACCCTAAAAAGGTTTTAGGAAGATGACGACTCTAGTTACAACTAGGACACACCAAGAAAAGTAGTTTCGGGATTCAAAGATCCCAGTTGCTTGAAGTTCCCCTTTTATAGACATTCAAAGCATAAGTTGCTTTAAGTTTAAGTTAAGATAACTTTGGAACTAAGCAAACAATATCCACCGTTAGATGAATCTTTGAATCTGTTTTACATAACATGATATACACTCAAATGGTTAGGATGAATCGTAACCGAACCGTGTATAAGACCACGCTCATGAATGGTTAGCCAAAGCTATCCAACTGAACTATAAGCTTGAGCATTTTCATAAACACTTAAGACTTAACTCGAAACACAATCAAGTGATCAAATATGTCTATGGTGTTTTTAGAGATTATTCAAATGCAAATTATCTCGGAGAAATAATTTGAGTGCATAAGAATTTAATCGACGTGGTAAGTAGGTGTACAAGGTACAATCGAGTTACACATACCGGTATGTGTGCCGGTATGTAAACCTTAAGACATAATCGAGTTCCGGAGTCCACAAAACTTTTTCGGTACGTGTACTGGTATGGATACCATTAAAACATAGACACATCCTGGAGTCCACATAACCTTACTGGTACGTGTACCGGTATGGATACCAAGCCGGTTTCGTAACCGCAGTTCCTTTCTAGTACGCGTACTAGTTTGCATACCAATCCGGATTCACGAGTTCCCAGACTTTTAAAGGCGTGCATACGAATATGCGTACCAAAATATGTCTGCCGACATATAGCTACTCTGTTTCGTGTACTGAGTACATGCATTACGACTTTAGACTTACAACTGTTTTCCCAGTTTGTAAGACCGGTATATACACTGTCTTATATCCGAATCTATAGTAGTTCTATATTTCTCAAAATCGATTCGAAACATTGTCGAATAACATCAACGCCACATATCACTGTTCCAGGATATGAAGCACGGATACTTCAAAATTGTTGACGTATCCGTATCGGCACCGTATCAGTATTGGATACTTGGGATACCTGGGGATACGTGTCAGATACTCCATTTAAAATATCGCATTTTTTTAATTACAAAAAGGGTAGGGGATACTTCCTATAATTTTAGCATATATTCCTATATACAAAATCGATATATTAATAATTTAATACATAAAATATAAATATTTAGAGATATTTGTACTCATGAATTATTTTATGGTGCTTAATTTTTAGTGTTACAAAAATTTAGCTTTAAGGCTTCTTGGGAAGCCATGTTCCTCGTGTTGTTCAGAGAGAATTGAGCACATATAATTTTATTCATTCAATTAAGAGAAATAAGATTGAACCCTAAAATGTTGAGAATTTAATATTTGCTCACAACAATCTTCTACGAAAGGATCGGAGAAAGTGGAATGTGAGATATTAGTGGAGATGAATTTGATCCACTTGACTATGTGGGAGAACTTGAAGTATGAAATCTTCCACTTGACGAGCAAGTACAAGAAACCATGATATTTGATGAAGATAATTAGATATTTGATGGGTGGGTGAGATGTTAGATAGGATTTTTATTTTATTTTTTGTGATCTTTTCACTAGAATAAATTATTATTATATAAAATACTTTTTTTAATAAGTACACGTATCCCACCGTATCCCGTATCCTTATTTTTTTAAAATTGAAGAATACCCGTATCAGTATCACCGTATCAGTGTCCCCATATTAGTATCAGAGCATCATAACTTCCAGGCTATTTTCGAATGATAAAACTTGAATCATGATTTTGATTGTGAACAATAAATTGTCCTTAACCGAAATTCATCAAGTATGAAAAGTGTTCATTAAGCTTTGTCATATTTCGAGAACTAATTACCAAGATAAACTCGACTCGAAATTCTTGATATGCTTATGATAGTGTAATTAGTTATGCGACATTGAAAAACCGGGGGTACAACAACCACACCCAATATTTCGTTTAGGCAATTTGTATGGACAAACTCCAATATAATTCCAAGAGAATCAACTAGACAGTCAAACACAATCAATGAAAATATATCCAAGAGTTGTATCTTTGTTTCTCAATGTAATCAACAAATAACACAGATAGAATCCGTGAGCCTGATTATTATGAGAAACAACTTGAACGAAACCAAAGACCAATGTTCAAGTGTCAATCAATTTATATCAACAACCAAAGGTTGGATTATCTAATTGATTGAACTACGCACAGCCTGTGATATTTCAATTATATAAACAAATATAATGCGGAAAAGAAATAACATAGACACTATAAGTTTTGTTAACGAGGAAACCGCAAATGCAGAAAAACCCCGGGACCTAGTCCAGATTTGAACACCACATTGTATTAAGCCGCTACGGACACTAGCCTACTGCAAGTTAACTTCGGACTGGAATGTATTTGAGCCCTAACCAATCTCACACTGATCAAGGTACAGTCGAGTTCCTTACGCCTCTAGAACCATGCCGGATTCTGCGCACTTGATTCTCTTAGCTGATCTCACCCACAACTAAGAGTTGTTACGACCCAAAGTCGAAGACTTGATAAACCAATTTGTCTCACACGGAATAGTCTATTGAATATATAAATCTGTCTCCCACAGAAATACCTACGAGTTTTGTTCCGTCTTTTTATAAATCAAGGTGAACAGGAACCAATTGATACACCGGACTTATATTTCCAAAAAACAACCAAGTAATATCAATCACCTCACAATAATCTTAACCGTATGGTAACTGAACAAGATATTGTGGAATCACAA
Organism: Papaver armeniacum; assembly: GCA_023531295.1. Classification (NCBI taxonomy): domain Eukaryota; kingdom Viridiplantae; phylum Streptophyta; class Magnoliopsida; order Ranunculales; family Papaveraceae; genus Papaver; species Papaver armeniacum. Next base: position 15,126 of record JAJJWW010017941.1, on the reverse strand, counting down.
ACGATGAGACGAAGATGTTTGTGGCTGGTTTTTATCTTACCTATCGGAGATTAAATCTCGAGCAAATCTTAGAGAAGATAGTACTCAATACGATAGAACAAAGTAAGATCATAACACGCAACTACAGAGAAAATAGTTGGGTATGGCTTCACAATCCCAATGAAGTCTTCAAGTCGTTAACCTATAATGGTTTTAGGAAAAATCTAGGTTAAAGGAGAATAGACTCTAGTCTCAACTAGTATCACACTGGAGGTGTGGGTATTAGGTTTCCCAGTTGCTAGAGTTCTCCCTTATATAGTCTCCAAATCAGGGTTTGTTTACTTTGGGAAAAAGAAACCAATATTCACCGTTAGATGAAAACCTGATTAGATTCAAGCTAATGTCTTTGAACCGTTAGATCGAACTTAGCTTGTTACACACAAATGAAATGCACCTTTATTTAGATATGGGTAACCGTACCTAAACGTGTACACTTAGTTGGCTCAACAATTTAACTGAAGTTAGCCATATGAACAATTTCATATCAACCTTGTTCATCTTAACACAACTAGTTCAAATGACTCAAATGAAACTAGTTATAGAGTTGTTCAATTGTTTATATTCTCATAGAAGTATACAAGACACAATTGAAGCAAATTCGGTTTTGATTCACTTGAATCAATTCATGAACATTATAGCCACGGTTTGCAAAGATTGCATTCCTTATTATATAAATGTATTTGTTCATGAGTATGTAAACATACATTTCCGATTTTAGAACTTAACCCACTCAAGTATGCAAACATGTACGCATACCTGAGTTCCCGGGCTTGGCATGGGTTCGCCAGTATGCAAACGTGTACGCATACTGCCCTAGCTACACTAGCAAAACTCAGTTGAAGTAAGTATACAAACGGGTACGTATACTTTAGTTCTCGGACTTCAACTGTTGAATTTAGTACGCATATGGGTATGCACACTAGATTCTCGGAATTGGAATAACTTGCAATAGTTAGCATACAAGTACGCATACTATGCTATATCCAATCAAAGATTAATTGTTCTAAACTCCTATTTCAATCATTGAAACATTCTTAGAAGACGACAATAGATGTCTTACACAAACTATTAGCTTCAAAGCAATTTTCAAGTGATCAAATAATCAATACGAAACATTCTCGAGTCTACACCAAATGATTGTCTCACACAAATCATATAAGATGTTACCAGGCGATTTTCACATGATCATCTTTTGACTTTCGTCAAGAATAAAATATTCACATGGTTAAAACGAAAGCTTACCAACACATATTTAGAGAAATAGATAAGCGAGTTAAACTCAGCTCGAAATTCCAAATATGTATATTATGAAGTCTATATAGCAATACGACTTTTGTCTCAATAGGAGATATAATAGAAATAGACTTTCCAAGTGATAGATGAGTTCAAGTCTCCACACACCTTTTGTTGATGAAGTTCCACAAGCTCCCCTTTGTAGTTCTCCGTCTTCAATCGATGAACGCGGTGAAGTCTAAAGCTCAACTGCACATTCTATCCTAATCCGAGACTTAGCTATAAGTAGACTAGAAACCAAGACTTATAGTTTTGGCAACTAAACTTGACAAACAACCTTGAGATAGAAACGCTTGCGAGTTCGACCGAGCAGTGGTCACAATCCCCCCCTTTGTCAATTTTAGTGACAAAACTATCAATTATGGATTACAAAATAAATAAACTTTGTAGCTTATCATCCAAATGCTTGATTTCCTTGGTTCTTCAACATTACTCGAAATTGTCGTCACTTCTAAGTACTCCAGTGATTCTGAACGTGTTCAACTCAGCATCATAGTTGTTGAAGATCCGTAGCTATAACAATATATAAAAAAAAGATGTTTTCATATTGTTATATACAGTGTCATAGTATTATTACACAGCATCAAGGTCCAATTGCATCACAACTTTTACAACAATACTATGGTGATATGTATCACTCCCGCTTAGTCAATACTCCATCTCACTATGAAAACCACTCCCCCTTACATAATGATCCGTAAACCATATGTATTTTTAGTGAGAACTACACAATAATTCTCCCCCTTTTTGTCAATATAAATTGGCAAAGGTACGAAAACTAGCGGGATCATAATGAAATTCTCATAGAGATACTTCATGACTAAAAGAGAACATATCAACTTTATTCGATGATTTCACATAGTCGAAACTTAGTGTATTCATCAAGGAGTTTATAAAGATAAAAGAAAATTCCTACAATATTCCACAGCCGCACTCCCCATAAAGATTTGGAAATTAAGCACAAGTTCAATTAAGAACTCCCTCCCATAAAATGCCATTCCAAAGGAACAACAAGAGCGACCTTACTTTCAAGAGAAAAGAAGGATTTCTTTGGACATTAACAAATTACATGAAACATGAATTTGTATCCAGAAAACTCAATCAAATTAACCACAAGAGAACCCATGATTAATTTAATCAGAAATGCTCAACATAAGAGAACTTACGGAGCCGTACATTATTTTCACATAAAGTGGATCAGGGAAAGATCAATACTACGGAATATACAAAGATTCATTCTATTTTCATCAATATTGCATAATGATACCATAGACTTAATCTTTGTCATCAAAAGTTCATTCTATTTTCCATCAATATTTGCATAAAGACATGTAATATACTTAACTTTTGGCATGTATGGGACAATCATGGTTCACGGACGTAAACACACATATCCCACAATATTTTTTGCAATATATAAAACCAATAAAGATTAATAATGCAAAATTATCTTTCAAATAAACTTTAGAATTTAAATAAATAAATCTAAAAACATTGCAAGATGAAAATCGTTGGCAATAGCTATGTGTACTCACAATAATTGCTATTCCAACCCCTAGTTATCCTTCTCAAAATACAAGAATAAATTCTCATAATAAGTTTCCTAGACAATAAGAATGAAGAGATAGAGAATTCAATCATCATCGGAAACCATCCAAGAGGCTTGAATAATATCCATATCTTCCTTGATTTTGGGAAACTTAGTTGCAATAAAACATAATTGTTCTTGCACGCATTTTACCCTGGAATTGATCTTACACACACCCTTGTGAATTTGTTGAAGAAGACCCAAGGTGGTAGGATCAAAATAACCGTCAAGGGAATCACATCTTCGTGTTTTGCAAGCATTCTCCTTCATACGTTTGAAAGTACAAAGACGAACAAGTTTGGAGTTCCAAGAGAGTTGCCAATGGGAGCAACGGAATGTGCACGACAAATTTGCTCAAGGAAAGCCTAACTTCTTGTTGGATGAAGTCATCAAGACCATTTGAAGAATGATAAATCCACAAATATCGAGACATGGAGTACCCAATTCAAGGAAATAGACCAACTCCCCAAACTCACGACTCCACCGAGAATTCTCATTTGTGGAGGGACAAAGATTAGATATTATTAGAGTACTGCTCGGTCGAACTCGAAAGTGTTGCTATCTCAAGCTTGTTTGTCAATTTTAGTTGCCAAAACTATAAGTATAGATTTCTAGTCTACTTATAGCTTAGTCTCGGATTAGGATAGAAAGTGTAGTTGAGCTTAGACTTCACGACGTTCATCTATTGAAGACGAAGAACTACTAAGGGGAGCTTGTGGAACTTCATCGACAAAAGGTATGTGGAGACTTGAACTCATCTATCACTCAAAAGTCTATCTACTCTATCTCCTATTTGAGATAAAAGTCGTTTAGCTATATAGACTTCAATTATACACATTTGATAATTCGAGCTGAGTTTTACTCGCTTACATATTTCTCGAAATATGTGTTGGTAAGCTTTCGCTTTAACCAAGTTCATCTTATATTCTTGACGAAAGTCAAAAGATGTTCATGTGAAAATCACCTAGTAACATCTTACATGATTTGTGTGAGACATTCATTTGATGTATACTCGGAATGTTTCGTATTGATCATTTGATCACTTGAAAATTGCTTTGAAGCTAATAGTTTTTGGAGACAACTATTCCCATCTTCCGAGAATGTTTCAGTGGTTGAAATGAGAGTTTAGAACAATTTGATTTAAGCATAGTATGCATACTTGCATATATGTAATCCATGTCCAGGAACCATAGTATGTATACCAGTATGCGTACATGTTGGTTTGTGAAAGTCTGAGAACCTAGTACACATACCGATACGCGTACTGGCGTAAGGTTTAGGTCCGGGAATTTTTGCTGAGTTTGGAAGTGTACTTAAGTATGCGTACATGTTCGCATACCGGCGAACCCAGGCTTAGTCCGGCCACTAAGGTATGCGTACACGTTTGCATACCTGAGTGGATGATGTTCTAAAATCGGTTTGTTCATGAACTAATACATTTATATAATAAGGAATACAATCTTCTGCAAACCGTGGCTATAATGTTGATGAATTGATGCGAGTGAATCAAAATCGATTTTGCTTCATTTGTGTCTTATATACTTCTATGAGAATATAAACAATTGAACAACTCTAGAACTAGTTTCATTTGAGTCATTTGAACTAGTTATGGTTAAGATGAATGAGGTTGATATGAAAGTGTTCATATGGCTAACTTCGGTTAACTATTGTTGAGCCAACAAGGTGTACACGTTTAGGTACGGTTACTCATATCTAAATGAAGGTACATTTCATTTGTGTATAACAAGCTAAGTTTGATCTAATGGTTGAAAGATATTAGCTTGAGTCTAATCAGGTTTTCATCTAACGGTGAATATTGAATGCTTAGTTACCAAGGCAACATTGATTGCAAACCCTGATTTGAAGACTATATAAAGGAAAACTCTAGCAACTGGGAAACCTAATCCCCACACCTTCTGTGGATACTAGTTGCGACTAGAGTCGATTCTCCTTTAACCTTAGGTTTTTCACGAAACCCCGTAGGTTAACGACTTGAAGGTTTCATTGGGATTGTGAAGCCAGACCCAACTATTTGCTATGTAGTTGCGTGATCTGATCTTGTTGTTTTCTATCGTGATTGAGTACTATCTTCTCTAAGATTGGCTCGAGATTTAATCTCCGATAGGCAAGATAAAAAGTAGTCACAAGCATCTTCGTCTCATCGTTTGTGATTCCACAATATCTTATTTCGCTACCATACGATTAAGATTATTGTGAGGTGATTGATATTTCTAGGCTATTCTTCGGGAATATAAGTCTGGTATATCAATTGGTTCCTGTTCACCTTGATTTATCAAAAGACGGAACAAAACTCATAGGTTTATCTGTGGGAGACAGAATTATCTATACAATAGACTTTTCTGTGTGAGACAGATTTGTTTATCAAGTCATCGACTTTGGGTCGTAGCAACTCTTAGTTGTGGGTGAGATCAGCTAAGGGAATCAAGTGCGTAGAATCCTGCTGGGGTTCAGCGATGTAAGGAGCGCAAATATACCTTGATCAGTGTGAGATTGGTTAGGGCTCAACTACATTCCAGTCCGAAGTTAACTTGGAGTAGGCTAGTGTGTGTAGCGGCTTAATACAGTGTGGTGTTCAAATATGGACTAGGTCCCGGGGGTATTCTGCCTTTGCGGTTTCCTCGTTAACAAAATTTCAGGTGTTTGTGTTATTTTTTTCCGCATTATATTTTGTTATATAATAGAAATATCACAGGTTGTGCATAGTTCAATCAATTAGATAATCCAACCTTTGGTTGTTGATATAAATTGATTGAAACTTGAACATTGGTCTTTGGTACCGTTCAAGTTGTTTCACATAATAATCAGGCTCACAGATTTCTATCTGTTTGATTTGCTGATTACATTGTGAAACAGAGATATAACTCTTTGATATATGTCTTGATTGAGCTCGCTTTATTAGTTGGTGCTCTCAGAATTATATTGGAGTTTGTCCATACAGATTGCTAAGCGAAATATTGGGTGTGGTTGTTAGACCCCTGCTTTTTCAAATATACCAAGTTTTCCGAAAGACATCAAAGCAAGACTAAGATAATTAGTGGGAAATTTTCCTTCAATCCAATCAACACTCTTTTCGCAAAGACCATTTGAGATGGTTTCATATGATGGTCTTTCTTTACTTGGTCTAGGAAGGCAAAAATTACCCAATGGAATTTTGGTAATCTTTGAAATCAACTCTCAATTAACAAGAATCCTTTCTCTATTTATCATGATCTTTAATTCAACGTCATCAAGATCAACATCATGGATGTTAGAATAGATAATTCTTGTGAGAGTGTCAAAACCTTCCCTAAGACCATCAAAGATATTTCCAAGATTATACTTTTCAAAACAAACCAAATCTTCCTTATGAACACTAGACAATCCCAATTTCTTTTCTAAGATGAAACCATTAGAATAAATCCTTTCAAAAATCTTACCACAAGAATCATTGACAAATCTAATTCTAATAGAGGATTGGTCTATAGGTATGTTCATGCTAGAAGGAGAAGATGAATCCAAAGTTTTTGAAACCTTGAAATTTCTCATGAGACCTAGAAATTGAGGGAACTAAGAGAAGGAAAAACTTACTTGATATGCTCCTTGAAGATGAAGAAAACCCTTAGCCTCTTTTGGATCTCCAAATTTGAATTTAATGGAGATGATACATGAACCCTAAAAAAATTCACGTACGCGGACAAGAGAAGGGATAAGAAGGGTACACGTACCACAACTCTTATATACTCAATAATGAGTTTGGACCTGTTCATGAACCGCGACCCGCACAAGAAAAGTAGGATTCTAAAAACGTTCAACTACCAAGGTTCGCACACTGAAATAGTGCAGTTAAAAAAAGGGATAATAGAAAAACTACATCATTTTATTTTACCTCGGGTAGACAAATAGAAAAAAATCTGACAAGGAGTTTTTCTATCTCAAGTTATATACAAATGGGGTAGAGCCAAGCTTGTTACCAAGAGGCTAGATGTGCAGAGTGATCCTCATGCAACTTCTCCGATTGATATTTGTGAAATGTACCAGAAGTATAATCATAGTAATGATGATACTCAGGGTTAATAGAATTTTTTAACTCCTTTTTCTTATGACCAAGGAATGACGTTTTCCGATAATTAGAACCCATGCCAAACTCACCAGATTTTTTTTTTATCAATTTCACATGAGTTGGTAACAAGCTTAGTTCATACATCATGAATACATGATATGACAGGTACAAAACTTTTATCAGAATGATTCTTTTCGTCAATCGAATTAAGTTTTTCAAAGAATTTAAAAACGCTTTCAAAAGCTTTAAATAGATCTTTGTCAATTGATCCATCACGATAGTATTCCTCAAAAATATTAAGAAATAATCTAGTAAGATTTCATATCTTTTAGCTTTGACCACGTTTTCTCGAACGATTTTTCTTATAAGAACTTTTAATTTTTCCTTTAGACTTTTCACATCATCTAAGTTTTCCAATGTCATAGATGGAATAAGATTATCTTGAGAGACCAGAGGTCTTGTGGATAATAAGCTCTGAATAATATTTAAGGAATTATGGCGTGCGTTACAGATGCCCAGAAAAAGTTTCCCAAAGTAATTTCCCATAAGGATAGGCTTTAGGGATCAATCAAACACAAACTTATTAGGTTTATAGTGTTTTCCTGCTCTAATACCAATTAAAAAACCGGGGGAACAACAACCGCATCAAATATTTCGTTTAGGCAATCTGTATGGACATACTCCAATATAATTCCAATAGAATCAACTAGAGAGTCGGACTCAATCAATGGAAATATATCCGAGAGTTGTATCTCTGTTTCTCAATGTAATCAGCAAATCAAAAAGATAGAGTCCGTGAGCCTGATTATTATGAGAAACAACTTGAACGGTACCAAAGACCAATGTCCAAGTGTTAATCAATTTATATCAACAACCAAAGGTTGGATTATCTAATTGATTGAACTACGCACAACCTATGATATTTCAATTATATAAACAAATGTAATGCGAAAAAGAAATAACATAGACACCAGAAGTTTTGTTAACGAGGAAACCGCAAATACATAAAAACCCTGGGACCTAGTCCAGATTTGAACACCACATTGTATTAAGCCGCTAAAGTCACTAGCCTACTACAAGTTAACTTCGGACTGGAATGTAGTTGAGCCCTAACCAATCTCACATTGTTGATGGTACAGTCGCGTTCCTTACGTCTCTAGAACCACGTCGGATTCTGCGCACTTGATTCCCTTAGCTGATCTCACCCACAACTAAGAGTTGCTACGGACCAAAGTCGAAGACTTGATAAACCAATCTGTCTCACACAGAAAAGTCTATTGAATAGATAAATCTGTCTCCCACGGAAATACCTACGAGTTTTGTTCCGGCTTTTGATAAATCAAGGTGAACATGAACCAATTGATACACCGTACTTATATTCCCGAAGAAAAGCCAAGTAATATCAATCACCTCACAATAATCTTAACCGTATGGTAGTAGAACAAGATATTGTGGAATCACAAACGATGAGACGAAGATGTTTGTGGCTACTTTTTATCTTACCTATCGGAGATTAAATCTCGTGCAAATCTTAGAGAAGATAGTACTCAATATGATAGAACAAAGTAAGATTATAACACGCAACTACAGAGAAAATAATTGGGTCTGGCTTCACAATTCCAATGAAGTCTTCAAGTCGTTAACCTATAATGGTTTTAGGAAAAACCTAGGTTAAAGGAGAATCGACTCTAGTCGCAACTAATATCACACAAGAGGTGTGGGGATTAGGTTTCCCAGTTGCTAGAGTTTTCCCTTATATAGTCTCCAAATCAGGGTTTGTTTACTTTGGGACGAAGAAACCAATATTCACCATTAGATGAAAACCTGATTAGATTCAAGCTAATATCTTTCAACCGTTAGATCGAACTTAGCTTGTTACACACAAATTGTTAGAGCATAGCTCGGTTGAAACCACTAAGCGTTGGTATGTCAAGTTTGGTTGTCATATTTTAGTGAACCAAAACTCATTTAAAGAGTCGCTTTATTATATACTAGAGTCAACTTCGTATAGGTTAGCTTGAAAGTATTAGGATATGAGACATTACGAGTATTGCGAAGACTTGAAGAAGTGAAGAAGTAAGGAGCTACAACGACAACATCATCCTTCCACTTGAAGTTAGTGAAATTTGACTTGAACTGTTTCATTCCCTAACGTATCTTTCAAGTCGTGCATATTGAAAACATAACTGCGAAGCATGAATGATTACACTCTAGTTAGACGTAGTATTAAGGAATACAATACGAAGTATAACGCTTATCTTTTGAACTTCGTATATAATGACATCGACATAATTTTGAATATTGTTGTGATTATGTAATGGATATGATGTAAAGATTTCATCCTAGGAAACAATATTTTACATTAGTTTAAAGGAAGTAAATTCATGAACTCGTTTCGTGAATCGAAAGGGAAATCGCTAGGCTTATTGGTATTGTGATTCATTGCATATCTTTTGAACTACCAATATGTGTTATTAGTATAACCGCTCATGACTTGTTTATGTTCTTGGTAAAATTATTCACAAGGCCTGACTTTTGTATTGGTATGACTTTTATTAGTGAAACCGATCTTAAATAATCACCTGAGATGGTATGATCGATTTAGTGTTATTGGCATGACCAACTCTACGCAAAGGGGAACCGAACATATGAAGAGGTGCAACCGATCACAAAAGGGGAATCGATCCTTGTAAGAGGTGCAACGCGTTTTTAGTAGATGGTAGAAGCGATCCTATGAACATGTGCAACAAGTTTTTAGAGAAAGGGGAACTGATCATATGGACATGTGCAACAAATACAAGTAGTTACCATAAGTATGTGGGGAACCGATCCTAGTACCTAGTCAACCGAATTTTTGGAAAGCTAGTGTGACTATGGACAGTACTCACAAGGAGGTAGAACCAAAACTTGTTTTGGTAGAACCGTGAAACCCATGATTTGTGATTGAGTGTTCTTAGTCAATCACATAGTTCTTTAAAGTCAGATGAACCAATTCTAAACTCGTTTGGAAGTGTGGCAAATCGGTTTCAAGATTGTAAGTATGAAAGAGGACTTACAAAGTAAAGATGTCGACATACTTTGAACATGTGCAGTAACACTTATCTTTTATTGTTCAAAGTTATTCCTTAATAGCTAAAGGAAAATCCCGGATCGAAAAATAAGTTGAGAATCTTTTAATGAAGGTTTTTAATTTTATTTTTGGAAAATGAAAATTGGTAATGTGCATTTACTAGTTGGAGATTTTCTAAGAGATTTTCGGTCAATGTTTGGACAAAGCATTTCCATGAATTATGGAAACCGAATCTGGAATATATTGCATATCTTTAGAATATTTTCGGTTTTGGAAATTCCTTGGTGTCCAAACTTCCTTGGTCTATAAATATCAAAGTTTGCCTTTCTAGCAAACTAATACTTAGAGCCAGCAAAACTACCTAGTTGTGTCATTACTGGTGGAGCCGCCTATTCGGAGAGGAAAGTAACATAATTAGGCGAAATCTCTTACGGCCGCTCAGTTTAAAGACTTCTTTGGGATTGAGAATCTCTATTAGTACCGTTGGTGGGAACTAGATAATTGAGGTTTATTATTAGTTTTCGATTGATTTAATTGACTAACGGTTGTTGGACTTTGATTGCACCTAGTTTGTTTATGCTTGAGAATCTTCTCTTATGATATAAGATTCACTCAAACTAGATCGAAGTTTTGACGGGGATCTTTAGACTGTTTGTAGATCTAAAGACGTCTTGTGATAATCCATTGTTAACAGACTCTGTTCTGTGCGTGATTGATCACAAGAGATTCAAGTTGATTGTGTGCATGTGTTTATTGAAGATCTAAGAAGATTTGAAGACAAAGAAGACTTTGAAGATTTCTGATTTGGATTCATAATCTTTGGCGTGCACAATACTTGTTTTGGTTAAAGAGGATCCAACTATAATCAGTTTATCCTTGTGGTAGATTGGATTGATTAGTTGAGTAAATCGGCATCAATACAATTCTTTGTGATTCAAAGTATTGATTGCAAAATCTAGACGATTACTTCGGTAGCTGTTAGTAGATAGATCTAAGGACCTGACAAAGAAGTTTATTGAGATAAACGGAAGAGACTTTTGTCGAACTCACATCACTTCGTTGAAAAGAGTTGATACCAGACATATTTTTTGTTCCTTTACTGTTTGGAATACGAACCAAAGGAATTGTTCCAAGTACGTGACTTATTACAAGTTGGAGGTGTGGGAATACAGACGGAACTAGGTGAACCATAGGTTTAGTTGCTTGGTCTCAACTATACGAAGTTGGTTTGATTTTGTATAACGGCTTAATCCTGAGAGTATTCAATTCTGGACAAGGTCCCGGGGTTTTTTCGCATTTGCGGTTTCCTCGTTAACAAAATCTTGTTGTGTCTTTTATTTTTCTATTTCCGCAATTATAATTAGAAGTAAAATACACAAAAGTTAATTCCTATTTACTTGATAGTAATCCTATTGTGTTTGGTTAAGTCCGAACCATTTATCAAGTAAATATACTTCGTTGTTGCATTGTCTCGATCTTGTATCCATAGTCAATCACACAAGTTATCTTGTTGTCGTTTTGTCTCAATCTCGTATCCATAGACGATCACACGAAGTGTGAACCAATTTGTTGTATTGTCTCGACTCAGTCCATAGAAAATCACTTTCAGAGAAAGGACTTATAGGTGGAATAGTTTTAGATTGAGGTATTTTTGGGTACCCTCATCTTTTCAATTGGTATCAGAGCAGGCAAACACGAAAAGATCTAACAATCTATGTTTGGTGCAATCCAACCTATAAGAAATTGAATCCATGTTTGATTCAGTTAACGTTATGCAAGAGTATGAATACTCAAAAGTTGAAGATGTTACTACTTTGTTGACTCATGATCCAGGGGTTGCGAAAACATTTATGTCTATCTCTAATGAAAGAGAAGATGCTGATAAAGAGTTGATAAAACTCCTAAAGTCTATAAAATCTCTGTCTTCTAAAGTGCTGATATTAAAGACAGAGTCAAATCTTCTTAAACAGGAGATCATAGATAAAGACATTCAACTGAATAGTCTGGCCAAAGAGAAAATGGATCTCACTGTCAAACTAGAAGCTCTTGGTAAATCTCTTACTTTAGATAAAGAGACATGTCCTATGACTCTGACTAATGATGTTGTTGTGATTTTTTCTGATATTGAAGAAACTAAAAGTCCTTGCTCAACTTTTACCGATTGTGATAAAACCGGTTTAGTCACGTCTGAAACAGATCAAGATGATGGTAGTTTGCCTAACTACATCAAGTCAGAAGAGGATGAGAAACCATCTGCTAGATCTACTGATGATCAAACGAAATCTTATGCAAAGGAAACTTTGAACCGATTCCGTGTTTGTGATCTTAAGGAATACAACTTTCAGTCACTTGACATGAAACTTATACTTCTTCAACATACTGTAGTAAAAATATTAAAAGAAGTTTCTTGTCTTAAAAAACTGAAAGATCATTCCTCAGTAGAAAGACAGATTATACCACTACCCGATAAGATCAACTCAAAAGAATCGGAGGAAAGAGTTGATAATCGCTTCTGGAAAAAGGTTTCTCCTCACCCATATCAAAACAATTCTTGTTTTGATGAAGAACAACTCCAGAAGAAAGGGAAAGAGAGAGTCTCTGCCAAAAGAAACAATCAGGAATTTCCGATAATTGTTTCAGATAATCACACTGATGTGGATTATAAGGAAGTACTTAGAATGATAAAATCATACGAAAATCTCATTGAAAGAATTAAGAGATATTTATCTATCTCTGAGAATTCTCACATCAGTACAGTTTCTCAACATGATCATATCTCTAGAGTTAGAAAAGATCATCATCTTGGGAGAAAATATTTTGGGCAGAAATTCCCTAAGAGAAACATGAACTATGTTTATGATACTCACTGTAAGCTAGAAAAAGCTTACTCCGCAACCTAGTTGTATCAAAATTGTGCACTCTCATCCTTTTTCGTGCTCTTATTCATGGATGGGAAAGGTACAATAAAACTGGAGCACATTTGTGTGTGTAGCTGTTTATCAGAAAAGTTGTGACACTTTATGGATAGTTGCGAATCCATGGTTGTCTGAAAAATGTTCATGTTTATCATGATCTTCCAAAAATAGGTTTTATTTAGAATTTTTGAATTTTAATAAACCTTCCAGCTTGAGAAGTTCGGACAAAGGAAACGAAATATATTCTTTAATATTTTCGGATTCTCCTGATATCTTTCGATCCGAAAGTTGTCTCTTATTAAAGGGAAACTATCTCTTGCATGTATTCTGATACCCTGATCAATCCTTTATATATATATAACCGAGCATGCCTCCAATAACTCACAGCATCTCAAAGGCTAATAAGGAGGAAGCTCAAAAGGTTAAAGATTGTCAAGGAATCAATACAGAGAGGAAGAATAAAAACATATCAAATATCATGTCTGATTATGATTCTGATAGTTCAGTTGGATCACAAGATGAGTCATGTCTGTTGGCTTACAATCAACAAGATCCAACCAAAACCAAGTGGATTCGTTCTGATAGTATGACTCACTATATCCAAGGTTTTGAAGAACTGGAAACCAATCTCGTTATGACTGTTCGACATCAAGATTGGATAAAAGAAAAGATTGAAGGAACAAGAGGAGTTCTTGCTGAACTCAAGGATCTAATTGAAGAACTTGAGAAACAAGAAGTGGTTGCAGACAAGTCTCTTGAGACATGCTTCAAAAGTTTGAACACTGAAGAAACCTCAGTGAACAACAAGAGCACCACTAGAGATTAAGTTATATGTTGTAATGCTTAATCCGGAAAAAATAGACATCAATTTTTGATTTCTTTCAATGATTGTATTATGTCTATTATGAATAGAACTATCTTATTATGATTAAAATTATTTTATTTATAATTTTTCTTGTGATAGTTTATGATTTAGATATCCTGTGCTTGAATGCTTTATCTTATTTCTATGTATGTGTATGGGATGTTTGATTTCGGTTTTCTGACCTTGATATTCGATCTCATATGTTGTGAACCCTTATGGTTTGGGCGACTTTTTGGTTTAGCAGGATTAAGTTCTAGACCATGTTGGTAGGATATATCAAAGGATCATGAGGGGTTCTGATTAAAACAATATGTGAAAAAGTCACAATATGTTGAATCGCTTGGTTTAGCATAAAAGCATGCATATGTGTTTCGTGGTTTCAACTTTTGCTTACAATAGTTAAAACGGGTTTTCAACCTTTCTTTGGTAAAGGTTGGTTGTTGTTATTCTTTTTTTTTTTTTGCATAAGGATGACAACATAATGATATTTTGATATCAATTCTCCCTGGAAGAAGATGCAAACATATTGGAGAAGAGGATGCGAAATTTGAGGTAACGACTTTGTTAGTTAATCGTTTTTCTGTTTAAGAAAAGCCTGAGTTTATTGCGTATATTTATTGCTTTTGCTTAACAAAATTTCGGTACAATTGATGTTTTATTCCATTATTTGTGTATGGATGTGTGTGTGATTCAATTGTTTCCGTTTAATAAAAATTATTGTTATCTTACTTTATTGTTTGGTATCAATCGTTTAGGCTTACAAAATTTCGGTGCAATTGCGGTGCTTTAATGTCTATGTTGTTTCAATTGTTTCCGGTTGAGGTGAATAATTATGCAAGTTAATTTATTTGGTTTTGTAGATGGTGGATTTTCGACAAAGGCTAAAATCGTAAACCCATAATTATACGAACTTCTGATCCAGCAATCAGATGTGAGTATTGAGACACGGGTTGAACCTCTGACTGAGAATACTGTCTCTCAGAGTATATACAGATATGTAGTCTCTCGGCTGGAAAACAACATATATCATGAATACTGAACACTGAACACTTCAGTAATTATTTCTATATAGAATCACGAGATTGACGGCTCCTAGACAAACTTGCTCGCTAGTATAGAGCGATAACGTCTTCGAGGATACAAACAACGCTTTTCCCCGACTATATAAAGGATATGAAGCTCCAAAGAAGCTCATATCGTAATAATTAATGCTCCTAGACAGCTTGCTCGCTAGTATAGAGCCATCAATTAATTATTCTTAAATTCTTGGATTCATCCACCGAATTTCAAAATATT
>JAJJWW010017939.1:0-66549 GCA_023531295.1 Papaver armeniacum | reverse complement strand
AATCACACGCTTGGTAACACTAGGGTAAATAACGGGGATATTTTCCGTGTGCCATTCACTTGTGTGCAATATTTTCTTCCACCCAATATTTGTTGAACTAGAGGATATTTCCTCCCGCATCACCCATACTTATCTCTCGACTATTCCACTCTCATTCCTTCACTTTTTTTTTCTCCGCCTCTCTTCCTTTGTTTTCGTCTCTAGAGCTGAAGCTTTAGAAGCTTAGATCTGTAAGAAATTTATCTCATGACTCTCACGATTATTCTGAAGAACTCTCTTATGTTATGATTTAATCATTTCAGTTTGTTCATCTTTTTTAGTTTTGTATTACGGTTTCAGAATATGTTCATCTGAAAGAGAAAAGACAAACCCTAGAACCTAGTAAACCAAATCTATCTGCTCCCCTTTCACCTACATATTCACATATTTTCAGAGAAACCTTAGAACCCAGTAAACCCAGTATTCTTACTTTTCATCTGAAACACTTTTCCCTCTCGTAGAAAAACCCTAAGTTTTTGTTTCATTTCCATGTTTTTGTTCGGTGCTTCCTCATTGAGTTATCCGCTGATTTTGGTTTTTCTATTGTTCGGGCTTGTGTCCATTCTCAATTTCAATCTCTTAATTTCAATTTCTCAATATCTTAATTGATTTCTGCTGATTTTGTTCGATGCTTACTCTATAATTTCAATTTATTAATTTAGGGTTTCTTTATTTTTTATTGATTTGGGGTTTCGATCTGTGGATATAGGTACTTACTAATCTGTTTTTTATTTTTGCTTTTCTATGCTTTTGTGTTGCTGGTGGTGGTGTTGGCATCTAAGGCTTGGTATTCTATGGTGGAGTTGGGTTTGCAGGAGGTCGTTGGTCTTTCTAAAGCTCTGGTGGTGGTGAATTTTCAGCTGGTGGAGGTTATGTAGTAGCAATAGTTGCATTATGATAAGAATAATTTTCAATTGTCGATGGCAAAGATACACTAAAGGCTGGGGAAGCAAATGCGATGCTAGCAAGGTCGATTTCACATCTTGTCTTTGCATTTCTAATCAATCTTAGAGTGGGAGAATTATAATTAAGGATCTTTGTTATCTCATTGTTTCGGGTAGGGATGGGAGACCCATTCCAACCTCGGGAACATCTTCATGATACAAAAAGTGATGATAAATCGAGTTCGGTTGTGAAGAAAGATGGCGATCTTGCATCTCGAGAAAAAGCTCCATCGAAGTTCAATTTCTAAACTCCTAAAACCTTAATCTATGTAGAACTTATGTTCTTGTTGCCGATTACATTGACTATCTCAATAGTTGCGGAGCATGAGGCTATCACGGAAGATTAAAAATGTGTTCATGACACACCTGGATGGGTTGATGACTAAGCCCGGTGAACGGATCTTGTTCTCGCTGCAACAAACCGGCCATTTTACCTTGATGAAGCCATCATTCGACGGTTTGAGCGCAGGTGTGTAAGACTTGTTTATTTGGTTCACTTTGCTCATATTGGTTGAATAACTTATAGTGTCGTCCTTAATGATTCTCAACTCTTGTTGACATGAAGCAATTATGGTTGGTTTGCCATCATAGAAACAGAAATGATATTGAAAACTCTTCTATTAAGAGAGGGTTGGAGAATGACTAGATTTTAAGGATCTCATAACAATGACAGAAGGATACAATGGAAGTGATCTTAAGGTTTGTATTTTGCTTAGTTATGTGCATAACTTGATGTCTTAATCATTTGTGAATTTTGCTTAGTTATTCCCATTTAACTAAGTAATGTACGTCTTATCAAGATAAATGGTTTTGGTCAGTGATAGTGCAAGATGGGAATGAAGATCGAATAGAAGGGATGAATCTTTGGACGATGAAGAGATGCTACAAAAATGTGGAAATGCGTACTGTTGAATGGTTTGTCGGTGTGGTTGTTTTTCAAGATGGCCGGTGGAGTTGGAGACCTGGTTCTTGATGGTTGCATTTATGGAAGCCTTTGCGGTCGTCCGAGGAAGGTGCATCTTGAGTCGGTGTTGTTCTATGGATGAAAATATAAATGAATGGGAAGAACTTGGCTGAATTAAATCAAGCGGTGAGCGAGACAAGGAGGCGATGATGCATCCGGCCCAAAAGTATAGAGCTTAATTGTCTTTGTTGAATGGCGACATCTCGTCGGAGGTGTTCTTATCCAATATATGCATTAGATGGGTCGTCCCCGCGCCTCCGTCTTCGGTTTGTCTTCAAAGTAGTGAGAAGCCATGGTTTAAGCGTGGGCTGAATCGGTGTAAGTTTGAAGTTCTTGGCCAGACATAATATGAAAGTTTGTTTATGGTTAGACAAGGAGATGGAGTTGTGCATGAACTGTTAGAATACAAGGGAGAACGGAAAGGGGCGGTGCCATGGAAGGATTTGAATGAGGTCTTGTTGGTGATCATCCTAAATAAAAGTTCGAGCGGCAACATCGGTGGCATCATCTTTATTTTCTCAAAAGCTGCCGTCATCACCATCCTTTATGAGTTGAGAGACTTGTGAAGCTGACTAGAGAGACAACCTCGGTCGTGATCGAAGAAGTTGCGGTCAAAGAGAGAATGTTGTTCTTTGCCATGGCGTGAAAGCAGATGGGGGTTTGGCATGGATCATTTGCGGTGGAGATCAAGTAGTCATTCCTTGGACAACAAAATTCACGTATGTTAAAAAGGATATTAAGTTTTCTTTGGGTACATGATATTTTTGAATTATGTTTCTCTGAAGGAAGTATGAGTACTCTTTGCTAAATTTGGTCTTTGAGTAGGATGAATGGGTGAATGCATAGAAGGCGATTCGCGGCGTTAGTTCGACAATTTGAACATGATTGATGTTTCACTTTCAATGAATAATTTGGTCGGATGAATGGGTGAATGCATAGAAAGCGGTTCATCAAGCTGCTCATCTTAATCAAGAACAACTCTCTTACGAATAATGTGTGGACGTTAGTTGACAATTTGAACATGATTGATGTTTCACTTTCAATGAATGAGAAATTTTTATGATACTAACCAATTTTAAAAAACGCTCAAATTTTTTATGTTGCATTCTCCGGTCATCACTCTTTAGAATTTTTATCCTAATTTGCATATGCTACTTCATATTTGTAGAACCATCTAGCTCCTTTTTGAGTTGTTTGATGCCTATATTCACCTAGTGTTTTTTTCTTTTGTTGATATTTAATATATGTATCGGTATAAGTGACAATATCTAAGGATGATATTGTAGTTCTTTTTCGGTGCAGTGACAAGAAAATCTATCGAGGAATGATGTGAGCAGATAAGAGTTTGGAGTTGAAATGGGCAGATCCGATTATATGATAAAGATAAGGTGCGGGGAGAGGCTATCTTAAACTTTCGTGGTCTTGCCATTTTAAAGGTGTCACCATTTCCTTCGACATTGTTACACTGCCATTGTCTTCTTATTCCCTTAGGACATAGGAATGAACCTATATAGGAAAAACATGGTTGGAAGGAAGAGCACCATAGCATTGTGTTGAGCAGTATTGTTTTATTTTTTTAATACTCTTAATGAGATCCGGGACTATTTCACGCACACTATGAAATTTTGTGTTGATAAAGTTTGTCTATTATATTTTATTGACGTTGGCTATTACCATTATATTTTTGCTAATTAAATTTGTTACACCTAGTATGAAACTAAATCTTCTTTGTTTGTCTTGTAATTACTCACTTATATATCTATAATGAGTGCTAGAAACCATTGATAGCGCCTCTTTTGTACATGTGGCACTTAGGGAAGCTAGCGGTGATATTTCCCATCATCTAGCGATCTGCTAGGGTTTTCCTATTAATTCCTATTCAACTATTCGAATTAGATGTATCATTGCCATCTATATCCTTTTGACAGTTAGTGCTCTTTGCTTCGTGCATCTTTGTAAATTAATTAGGAAAACACCTAACATGGTATATGCTGCAGTGCCCACACGATCAATTGAGTGATTGTATTCCTTCGATGAGAAGAACAACTATTAAACTCCATGTTTACATTTGCGAGCGAACAAAGAAGAAGATGACAAAATGCGATCTGCAGCGCAAATGTTCTTTGCCGAGTTCTTTGTTGGAGGGGATGATATGTTATCAAAGTGGCAACTTATGGCTGAGGAATCCAGGCGAGCGTGAAGGAGGAACTGATGTGGTGTCGGCTTCTCGATGCAGTAAAGATTCTAGTCGCCGTACTTTATCACATCTTGGACTTCCACTCGAGGGACAACCAAGGAGCCGAAATCGAGGCTCCTCTCTGCTAATTTTCGATGACTCCTCACTAAATTGAGTTCCGCTAATTTTGGTTTTTCAATTGTCAGGTTTGTAATCGGATTCTCAATTTTAATTTCTTAGTATCAATTTCTCAATTTCTTAATTAAGTTTTTCTGATTTGTTCTATGATTTTCTATGTTTTGGTGTTGCAGGTGGTGGTGGTGGAATCTGAGGCATGGTATTCTATGGTGGAGTTGGGTTTTGAGGAGGTGGTTGGTCTTTTCAGCTGGTGGAGGTTCTGTAGTAGCGGTTGTTGCATCATGAGATGCGGGGGTTGGAACTAAAGAATTCATGTAAGTTGTGGTTCTTTGGTGTTGATGTCGTAAGTTGCACTCTCCACCTCTCTTACTACACAGCAGCAATAACCTCATAATTTCTCCCCTCTAGTTTTGTTGTGCATACTTAGACATCTAAATAGATATTTTTTGTGTTTGCGAGGTTAATTGAATTGATGCTCTGTTGCAAGTTTGGAGCAGAAATATTGGAGAACAAGGCAGTCATTAGGTTGGAGAGCAGATGCAAGTTTTGTAAGTTTCTATGTGTTTCTATGTTAGATGAGTTTGTGAACATAAGAATTTCTATGAACTGATACTTAGTATCCCCCTAGTATTTCATACTTAACAAAATTTTTGATACTTAGAAGAATTTAAGTTCTTTTTTGTATTAAGCTATTTGATTGTGATAAGAATTGATTGAATGTGAGATGAATTTGATTGAAGAAAATATTGTTGATTGTGGAGGATGAAATGAAAGGTGTATGCGGGTAGTTTTGGAATTCCTACTTATTTCGTGAAAATGAATCGCCGGTCGGCCTTGACTGGTCAAAATTGGTGATCTGACCAATTTTGACCAGGTCAAGGTTGACCGGCGATAATTTTGTTGTTACAAAAAAGTTAAGTAACGACCCCGAGTATTACAACATCCTGTTGCAAAAAATTAAGTAACGGCCCTGAGTACTGTTACCACGTGCAAATTTCAATAACGGCTCAAGCTCATTCACGAGGGCCTAAAAAAAATTAAAATATGACCACAAAGCCGATTACAAAAAAATGTAACACCCACTTTTGCAACAGGCGAGGGCCGTTACAACCCGTTTTTGTAACGGCCTGGTTCTGTTTCTAATCCCAGAATTTGGTGTAGTGTTAGGACGATCAACCACATCTTCACAATTTAATAATGTTATACATTTTGTGGAAAAACGGAATTAACGTAGTTTTTTACTACTCATTAACACCCGCCACCACTACGAAACCACTTGCTACCACTCATTTCTCCACCACCAGCGACGCCCACATACCGTAAGTCCATGGGCGTATTTTTAACTTTAACCACAAACATCATGTATAAAATTTAGGTTGAACAAACTTAAGTCGTCAATTAATTTATCCTTTTATTTTTCTTGTTACTTCATTTATATTGCAATTAATTTTATTCCTAACAGTAAAACCACGACTTAGATGATCGGGTATTAAAGATAGCAGGGCCCCATATGGGTGATCCAGCGGTCATGATTATTTTTTTCTTATATGATCTGTTATCAATCCTTGAAATATTTGGTATATGCCTTTGTCAATCGAGCTAAAAACTACTAATTACATCTTCCACAATACAATATTACTCGTGTTGTAAAGACATTGAACTAAAATTGTTCACTACTACTCACCGACACCCACCACCATAAAAACCACCCATCGACACTACTTCTTCCACTAGCACTAATACTACCTTCTCAACCACTCTCTAACATCCGTCACCGCTTCTGCCACCCCTACTTATTCCACTACCACTAATAATGTCTAATGATGTAATTTTTACTAAAATTATTTATTTATTAAATTAATTAAGGAAAATGAAAAATTAATGAATTATTCATTATCAGCAATTAATGAGACACCAATTATTAAAAAAATTATACTAATATTTAAGTTGAACAAACCATGACCGTAGATTTATCTTCTCTCTAAACAAATCTGGACCACCACTTACAGAGGCAAACTTAGCCAAACCGTGCTTTGTATTCTTGAATAGGATTTTAAAAAGCCAACAAATTCTAGTTCAGAGTTTCGAACCTCAAAACTCAAGTAAAATTAAAATTTATGAAAAATTGAGCTAACCTAAATTGATCTTCTTACTATGATAAGCGACTCGTATTTTCTCACGATCAAACAATCATTGGAAGATCATTTGATTCCAAGTTATTTCTTTATTAAAATTAAATAGAATTTTTAAAAACCAACAAATCCTAGTTCGGAGATTTAGACCTCTAAACTCAAGTATGACTAAATTTTTTTGACAAATTCAGCTAACGTAAGTAGGTTTTTATTAGTATGATAAACAATTTATATTCTCTCAAGACTAAACATTCGTCGGATTCCATTCACTTTAAATATTAAAGAGTTTGTTGTCAAATTTAGATGTCTAATTTATATCATGATTCATAGCCTACTAAAAAGTCTGCTTAGGTCTAGATTGTAATAGATAATAAAGTCTTAGGAACTTCCAAGTTACTCTCGAAGATTGAAGATTAAAGATTATACGACGACATTAATTTTGAAGAAGTTCATTAAGGTTAGTAAAATAGACTAGTTTTTCCTTTCTCTTTAATCTATCCATTTAACATAGCAAAGTCGAGGACTTTATCATATACAAAGAAAGAACATATCATAGATAAACCAATGTCGAATGTATAATGATGTTTAGAATCCAAGTACTGGCTTGAAAATTTTCGAAACATTGAACCAAGTGAGAAGAATTTTACGAACCTTACGAATTTGACTTTATAAACCTATTTTATATTCCTGTACTTGGGATCCACTTTCAGTTCGTGAACCTATTTAGGTGAGTTCGCAAACTCAATATAAATCCAAAGTCCCTGTCTCATAATTCACTTTGAGTTCGCAAACCTACCTGTTGGTTCGCGAACTCACCTAGGTGAATTCACGTTCCTAGTTGAGATCCAAAGTTCAAACAATCAAGCATCTCTAGATTGGGCAAGGATGTGTCATTCGAGATCAAAAGTACCAGTGAATAATGGATAAGGAGAGGGACCTCAATATTTTTTATTTTATAAGAATATTTTTTACATGTTTGTAGTTAACAAAGTCTATTCTTTTTTCACTAATGGTGATTTGAATCATGAAAAGAAAAAAGGATCTCTACATCAGCAGAAGTTTTTAATGAAAAGAAATACTCATTGAATTGAATAACATAAGGTAGTGCCTTTATTTGAATATTTAGATATGCAGTCATGAGTACTTTTAATTCTGTTATGTTGGAGAGGTCTTTCTCTAAACAAGAAGTATAGAAGATTGTTAGAGCAGTACGGTTGACCCTAACATTTGTTGGTATGTAAAGTATGCATGGTTGTAAAATTAAGATGCCAAAAGTCGTCGCGTGAATTCTTTACTAAAGTCAACTTCGTTAGGTTAGACTTAGGACTCAAAGATGTTAAGAGAGAACTCTGGTTACTCTTGAAGATTGAAGATGAAAATGAAGAACTGAAGAACAAATGAAGACCACATCCTTCTAAAGCCCCGTTTGGGATTGCTTTTTTTTAACCAAAAGCACTTTGTAACAAACTTGTAACAAACTTTTACCAAAAATTGTGTTTGGTAAATTTTTTTCAAAGTGCTTTTGGAGAGGAGCACTTTCATTTTAGGCCTGCTTTTAAAAGCTAGTGCTGAGTAGCTTTTAAAAGCAGGAAAAGCAGAAGCTGTGGACCCACATAATTCGATTTAACTGATTCTCTATTTTAACCTTGTTAATTTATTATAAAGACAAGTTTTACCCTCAAATATTGTACATTTGACATTATAATTTAATTTTATTTCTCTATTTTTTTCATTTTTATTTAAAATAATAAATACAATAATAATTAAAATTATTGTATAAAATAATAAAAAAATTAATAAATATTAAAATAAAGAATGAAAAAAATAATAAATTTAATAAAAAAATTTTTGAATTTTTTTTTAAAATAATAATATTTTCATAGCAAACCATAATCATAAATTTTTTAAATAAATAATAAAAACAATTAAAAAATTTAAAAAAAATATTACTTATATTTTATTAAATATATTAAAATTAGAAATATAATTTATTATAATAAAATTGTATTAAAACTAATTTTTGAAATATGTCTATTTTCGTCATTAACTACATCACCAAAGACTTTTAAATACCAGTTTACCAAACAGAATTTACAGTTTGTTAATTGTACAGTGCTTTTTAAATTATAGTTTACCAAACGTCATGCAGATTTATTTTCACAGCACAGCACAGCAACGCACAGCACAACACAACAGAAAAGCGCTTTTCTAAAATCCACAGCAATACCAAACTAGCCTTAACTAAGGTTAGTAACTATTAAACGAATGTTCCTTTTCTATCTAGTTCTAAATATTCTTATTCATTAAAAAGGTAGCATGCAAAGTTTGCTTGGATGGAGTTAGGATAAATTTTGACCATTATTTATGATCAATGTGGTCGAAGGAATGATTTTCATTAGTTGTTTATAAAACTTTGTATTAGTTAAGAAGTGCAGTTTTATATATTTTCGAGATTTTGGCACTACTCTAATGGTGTAATTGTTACTACTTAGTGTTGAACTTTCGGTTCCTATGTATCTCAATCTTATTTGAGTTCACGCGTTGAAAACATGGTTTAAAGCATATTTGTATGCATGTTTTAAAGCTAGTCTGAACTCGAATTCAAACATGAATTAATAAACAATTCCAAATCCAGTTCCAGACCGATAACATGCTATTCGGTTTCTAAATTGATTCACAAAACTGAATCCAAATCCTCTTATTGAACTACTTCCATATTCGATTACAACCACGATCCCAATAGTCTATGGAATGTACTTATCATTGTTACAATATGTGCGCCAATGAATATCAATTGAAGACAGAGCTTAATAATTTGTATTGGATAAATTAACAAATGGTTGTTTTACACTTGTAAATGGTTCGAAAATGGCATACCGTGTTTGGATTGAGTCCTTCTGTAAATCCTGATAGTTGTGAAAATTCTGCCAGTACTTTTAGGAGCGATTCATCATGGCACGAGAATGTGGGAGATATGCAAGTTCCATATACTAAAACGCAAATTGTGCCTACTTCCCAACCTCAAGTATTTCAACCAGATTCGAGACGCTTTTCTGCATTATTTCCGGCCTTGAACCAAAATGTAGGTTATTATCCCGCTGCACCACAAACAACCTATTCTACGTTTCTAGCAACAACTACTTCTGGTTTGCAACCACACACTTCTGTTTTTCAACATTACGAAGATATATGTCAATTCTCAAGTTTATTGGCAAGTGGTAATATTCCGGATCTTGATGAATGTGATCAAGGCGAAGAAGGCAATGATGAACGACATTACAAGAGTTGTAACTTTTATTTCTGCTACTAATGTAATTTAATTTTAATTGATAAAAAGTATTGCTTTCTGTTGAACTTAAATACATATATCTTTTCAATTAGAAACAACCATCTAATTTACCAACTCAATTGACAAATCAAAAGACTTGTAATTGAACACTCAATTGATATCTTCATTGAGTTGTACTTGGTCGAACAACATCCAGCAAAAAGGGGTTGATCAATTTGTTTAAAAGCTTAAAAATTTCGAAACAACCTTCGCAATGAAAAACCATATTTTTCCATCTTTGTCATTCATCTAAAGATTTTCTCACCAACTCAACATCAGTTTCACCCTCACCCTATAAGTCAACTGATGCACATGGTTAAAGCTGCAAATTCACTTATATGTTTTTTAATTGCCTCAAAACGAGATTGTAGGTCATTTATAGCACGACGACTTGGGTTACGGGTATCAGTGCAGAACTGCTCGTAAATACTCTGCCAGAAAGGCACACTTGGTGCTTGTGCTCCAGCAAACTGATATTTTAACACATAGCTAAATCTTTTTCTCGGGTATAGTGATCTCGACGAACTAACAAGGGTCGAGACATCTTTAAACAAATCATATTGAAATTGAAAGAATTTTTGTGTGATATTTGAGGTTTAAAAAAGGTGTAATGTGGTACGAGATTAGAAATGAGTTTTTATAGGAAATTCAAAGCGAACAACCGGATATAACCGTTAGAATGTAAGATTGTTGATCGCGCGGCTATAACTAAGACGCCGACGGTTGAAATTCCATGCACTTTGCAGCGAGAAAACCATTATTCAGATTTGTTCATCCCATAATGGGTGCAAAATATTTCCCAATTCATTAGGAATTGCCCTTATTCTTAATAAATCTAAGCTACTTAATGGTATTTTTTTTCTTCTATTTTTTAAAATGAGGGTAAAATAGAAGTAAACGCTACCAACGTAGTTACTGGAAAAAATAATAATTATAGTTATCAAATAAGCAACAACATGGGAAAATATGCTTCAAAAAAAAAAAAAAAATTTGTTGTCCAATGAGGCGGAAGGATTACTTAATAACGCTGAGGCACATGTATTACCTATAGATAAAACTCCCATGTGGTGAGCCCATGGTGCTCCATCTCGTCATCAGCTTCACAGTAGGTAGTAGTAGACTTCAATATCTCCTACTCCACTCCACCCCCACCCTCCTGGTTACAATTTCTCAAGTGGTTACTGTCTGGTGTTAATTATACTTATCTTTCTATTTTGTGTGCAGTTTATATCAGCTGATCATACCATAAAATACATGCCTTATTTGTTTACTTGAAACAGATTATTATAATTATTTGTTTCGATCAGGGAAAGATTTCCAAGAATAAAAATCAGTCCATCGCGTTCCATCACCCATATTTAAAAATGATTCCACATTAACTTCCTCCTCATAGTTCAGAATTTTCAGATCCAACTTGCAAACTACCCCATCAGTTCACCAACCACAGTGGGCAGTGGTCACGACTCACACTACCACTCCACACTCCTTAACGTTACTGCACTGAATACCTGCCTTCAGTTCTCATATTGTTTGGAAATGATTAATTATAAGTTACCACTTACCATCTCTATTATGCATTAAGCAAGTTAGCAAGATAAATTTTGGTTCGTTTTTTTTACTACCATAGATTCACTTATGGAAAATATGGTCGAGTAGAAAAGTCCCCCATATCCAGAACTTTGATTTGTCTAAACAGGCTGCTTTGGCAAAGAACTGAGAATTTCTCGGTCAAGTATTATTGACAATGCAATGATTTCGCAAATGATATTTTTCCAAATAGAGTGTTGTAGTAGCCTAGTAGGCGCTATACTCATGAAATTGGGATAAAATCTTGGGTGTTTCTGGAATTTGTATGTATTTTCAGAAAATGGGCTATATAGCCAAAAGTACACTTTTTCTGGGCCAAATGGACAGTTAGGATTCGGCCTGGGTCAAATGTCCAAAGGAATCTTTAAATGAGGAGTTTACGTTACTGCCCTTCATATCACATTACTTGACATCAGAAACCCTGAACATAAACCAGAAACCGTCGTTGAAACTGGTTTCTCCACCGTCAACCACATCAACAGTATTAACATCTTTGTTCGCTTTTAGTATCATCATCTTTCACCATCAACAATAACACCACAATTCAGTATCATCATCTTTTTGTCTGCTCTATCAACAGTAAAATCATAATTGAAATTGAAATTGGTTTACCCACCAACACCAACTACAGCATGAATGATTTCTAGGGTTTGAATCGAACAATTTCATAAAATCTCTCCTAGAACTCGTAAGTTTCCAAACCCTAATTTTGTTTTGATTTTATTTTCAGAATTGCATGATTGATTTGTTGAATTGGTTGATTTTATTTTCATTTCACTGAATGAGAATGTAACTGGATTTTAGTTGGTTATTGTAATGACTTTAAAGTTTATGTTGTGGATGAAAATGGTTTGCATCTGGTTATATGTATTGTATGGTTTGCATCTGGTTATCGAAGTCATGGAAAACAAGTGTTTGTAAGAAATGCCTGAGTGCGTTTCTATGGCTAAATGTTAAGGATGTAACTGGTTTTCATCTAGCACTAAGATAGGATGTAACTGGTTTTCATATGATACATGCATATTTGAAGTTTAATAAAGATGATAATAAAGAGGATGTAACTGGTTTTCATCTAGCATAAAAATAGGATGTAACTGGTTTTCATG
Source organism: Papaver armeniacum (assembly GCA_023531295.1). Classification (NCBI taxonomy): domain Eukaryota; kingdom Viridiplantae; phylum Streptophyta; class Magnoliopsida; order Ranunculales; family Papaveraceae; genus Papaver; species Papaver armeniacum. The sequence goes on along the minus strand of JAJJWW010017939.1, from coordinate 54,135 downwards.
TTATTTGATGTAATTAACTAAGTAATTTTCCCTAATTTCTTATGATTGATGAATTTAAGTCTAATTAGTAATTCTAAATCTAATTGACTTCATATGAACTTTTCTTGGTTACATGAGAATATGCCTAATATCCATAGCATGATACATGTATACATTGTACTACTCCCTACAAGACTGATTTGGTTCAGTGAGAATGTTTCCTATAGTATTAAACAAGTTTCATTTAGGTTTAATTTGTGGTGTATATTTTTTCAGCATGAAAACCAATTTCATCCAGGTTTAATATAATATAAACTAGGATGAAACCAGTTTCATTTAGATTTAATTTGTGTTGTATATTATTTCAACATGTTTAAAATAGGATGAAAACCAGTTTCATCCAGGTTTAGTATAGTACAAACTAGGATGATATCAGTTCTATTTAGGTTTAATTTTTGGTATTGTATATTGTTTCAGCACGTTTAAACTAGGATGAAATTGGCTTCATCCAGATTTAATGTGTGAGTATGTGTTTAAGTTCGCTAATGTATGGTTTAATGTATTTCTTTCACTTTAAGTACTCTAACATTTGAATGCGTCACCTCATACTTCTCATATTAATGTTTCCTATAGTATTAAACAAGTTTCATTTAGGTTTAATTTGTGGTGTATATATTTTCAGCATGTTTAAACTAGGATGAAAGCCAGTTTCATCCAGGTTTAATATAATATAAACTAGGATGAAACTAGTTTCATTTAGATTTAATTTGTGTTGTATATTATTTCAGCATGTTTAAAATAAGATGAAAACCAGTTTCATCCAGGTTTAGTATAGTACAAACTAGGATGATATCAGTTCTATTTAGGTTTAATTTTTGGTGTATATTGTTTCAGCACGTTTAAACTAGGATGAAATTGGTTTCATCCAGGTTTAATGTGTGAGTACGTGTTTAAGTTCGTTAATGTATGGTTTAATGTATTTCTTTCACTTTAAGTACTCTAACATTTGAATGCGTCACCTCATACTTCTCATATTTCCAATTATGGTCATTGTAAACACACTTTACACGTACACTTTGAAGAGATGTATCAATTGCTAATTTAATTTATTGGTGCTTGTTTCAAAATTATTAATCTTCCTGGATCTGTAGGTTGGTCAGTTGGAGAGGCTACCAAAGACAAAAGCTCAAAATTCGTATGTAATATTGTTTATAGAATTTTCAGAACCTAGGCCGGTAATCACTTGCAAATTTATGGGTTTTTTGTTAGATTTCTTGTACCATAAGTTTATTCGGATCTTCCTTTAATCTTTAGCTAGCTTTCACTTTGCAAAGAATACAAGATTTTCACCCCCACCCCAGACAGATGATCATATTCTGCTATTTTTCAAGCTTTATGACTAAAAAAAAGAAGATGTTCGGTACACATCGAGTTCTTTTACTTACTTGTTTTTCGGTAGAATGTGACAACATGTATGTCTTTTTAGAGTAACGAAAAACTTTCAGGTATGTTGGGAATCTTTTTGTGAAGGGTGATGATATGCCCAAAGGTATCTGTAAAGAGCCGAATGGAATGGCTAATTTTGCTTCCAATGTAGAATTGGTGATGTACAAGGTTAGACAATGCATCGCAATTGAGTACGTACATTGCTCACTTCACTGCTCATTTCTTGCCACTAATGATATTTTTTTGTTGTCTTGGCCAGGAAACAGGATTTGCGTGTAATCACTTTAAGGATCGTACATTTCATGACAACATGGTATGGATCGTACATTTTGCTTCTTTTGACAAATATTTTCTTTGAGCATGCACACAGAGACATCTATGACCAAACTAACATTCCTTGTCAGTTTTAAGGAACTGACCATCGCCATCGCATACCCGTAGTACTACTTCCTGACTAGGTTCTTTCCTTATTCCCATGTCCAAGCCCAGTTACATTAATGGTCACCTTACGAATAATTTCTACAAAACAATTATAATTATGAATGCTTCTCAATAATAAGATCTGAAACAACAAAGAGAGAAGAAGATGAGTAATCATGTTAGATTTCAATAATTAATTGTTAGTAGTAGTACTACATTTCTTTGATGATTTTGGTGCGCCGTTGTGGGTCTAAATATGACAAACTTTACGCTCGATCCCACTAAGAGTATGGTGATGAAGAAATATGGCCGATGCATATCAAAAAAATAAAAAAGTACGAAGCAATGAAATTGCTTAGCTTTAGAGAATTGTTGTGTGGAGCACACTGCAGTGCTGTTTGGTTATAAAAATAAGCAAAAATGGAATATGTGTATGTACTGTGTGATACTCATACCCGAGACCTGCTACATTGACGCACTTTCTTTTCTTTTTCTGCGACTTGAAAATGGGGACATAATTTGGTTCCAAAGCCCATCCAGTTAAGAATGGCCTCCCATCTGGACGTTCCTTGTTTTGTAAGAAACATTCATACTTCTCAATCTCAGGCGATCTGAGCGGCTGGTGAGGTGAGCAACAAAAGGATGAGTTGAAGAAAGTCGAAGCAACGGTGACCGGGATAAAGGATAAGTTGAAGGAACTGGAAGTGGATGTGGCTGCTTTAGAGGCTAAGTTATATCTCTCGATCTACTTTGCTCTCAAAGAGAAAATGAATGTAGTCAAGTCGCATAAAACCAGTGGTGTGCAATATGTACACAGTTGATGTCTATGTGGGTATTAGAACTTTCTTTGTAGACGTAGATGATTTATATCGAGTAATATCTGTTTCCGCTAAAGATGCTCTTTCTTTTGAACAATGACATTGTAGAAGAATCACAATCTGTAAACACACTTTACGCGTACACTTTGAAGAGATGGATCAATTGCTAATTTAATTTATTGGTGCTTGTTTCAAACTTATTAATCTTCCTGGATCTGTAGGTTGGTCAGTTGGAGAGGCTACCAAAGACAAAGGCTCAAACCGTATGTAATATTGTTTATGGAATTTTCAGAGCCTAGGCCGGTAATCACTTGCAAATTTATGGGTTTTTGTTAGATTTCTTGTACCATAATTGGAACTAGGGACGTGTTAATACGACGAGAGAAAAAAAGAAGTTGTTGGGTTTGGTTGGGTTTAAAAAAGCTTGTTTAAAAAGCAGGGGGTTATTTTAGGTAGAACCTATTTTTTTGTTTTTATTTTCCTGGGTGAAATATCCAAATTGGTTATTTAAACAGTATATTTCTGATTTTTGGTTATATAAACAATATCTAAACCTAGAAATCTATTTCACCCAGGAATTCTTGCTTTTGGTCTTTTTCACCAATTTTGTGATGTATTTTCCGTTCCAAATTATTATATAATACTGTTAACCATATTATTCAATATCATCATGTCGACAAAAAAACTCAGCATATCTTAGCTAGTGGGTGGTGTAGGGTTCATTTGCCCCTCACTTTCACTCGTTTAGTATCTCAATTCTCAACCCCTTCCGAAGTGCAAATCGCAATTTCCTTGCCGGTCCGCAAGGAATATGTGGCCCTCTGGTCTAGCATCTTTCATCACACATTAAATGTGATCATTAAAAATCTGTCATCTTTGTGAATGTTTTTGAAGAAGCTGATGATGGTAAATATCAAATTTCCAATATTGCAGAAGTCCAAACGAGCAAGGTAATAAGTCAATTTTCTTATTTTTACATCATAATAAGCCAAAAAAAAAAATTTGGAAATCATCTTCGGGTTTGATTTTGTTCCCAAGGTAATTTATAGTTTTTTTTTTCTCTACTTTTAAAAATTTTGGAAATCATCCGTGTTTCTTACTCCTTCCGTACCACATATATAGGCGGATGGACCAATTCTCTTAGATTAAGAAATTTTTATTGCTTTATTTCTGTGTTTATTCCTGTTTCACCCTTAATTATATTCCCAATGTTTGAAACATATATTCAATTATGATTCCCAAGCAAATAAATAGGGGTAATATAAGTAAAAAACCGTTTTAAAATTTGGACTCCGCCTATATAGTGGTACAAGAAAAAATGGAAATCCCGCCTATATAATAGTGTTGATGGGTGAAAACTACTCCTGCAGAATTTGGTAATTTGGGGTGTGGCTGAGGAATGAATCTAAACCTTCAACAAATGCCTTTGCGCGGTGAGTGCTTGTAGATTCGAGAGATCAATGGCAAGTCCGGCCTAAACCAAGAAATGGCCGTTCCAGGACTTGTTTCGGTCACAAAGTGAAGGAGATGGGGTTGATCTTAGGGAGGAAGCGAAGAAGGTGTTGAGATTGTGAAGGTGTTGGCTTGCTATGACTTGTGACAAAGATGGTTGAATATGACTATCAACACTTGGTTCTCTGTCTGTCCAACTTGTTTTTTCCTCTGTTGTTGGAAATAGGGCGGAGAACCTATTTATACAAGTCATTGAGCCTCATTCACGTTTCTCGTGGGAAGTGGAGGTAGTGGAATGATGGAGTAGTGGAGTTGTGTGTCGGTGATACACGACCGGTCTTGCCCACTTCTCCCATTCATCTCTAACCGCCCATGACTTCCTAACACGTTCTTGTGATGGCGCGTTACCACGCCGCACCCATGTAAACCGCGAGACCAATACCCCAAATGTATCCCCGCCTTGTGACATGATTGATGTGGGAATGTGGATCGTGGATCCACGAAAGATAGCATGTAATCTTGAATTGAATAACTGCGTTATTCGAAAGTCGATACTTGTGAAGTATCGTGTGTATTTTATCACGGTACCGCATTGTGGTGTGGTAAGGCGATGGGTAATGACGCCTTACGACCAATTGACTCACGACCAGGTTGTATAGCCAAGTCTGGTGAAGTTAGACGGATGAGATGAGCTTTGAGACACTCATCTGCGGCCGTTAATGAATATTAGGTTTTTTGAAGAGGTGCGCAAGCATCACTCTTGACTTGGTCGAAACCAAGTATGGGAAGGATTTTGGAGAGGACCGACCATACATGCGTGTAGACGGCATGATGGTGTAGGTGCACGTATTCCGTTCCCTCACGAAAGCGCGATCTGGGCCACTCAATTTGGCCAGGCAAAGAGGAGTGGTCGAGATCGATTTTGCGATAAGAGTTTGATACCGCAAGAAGCCGCGCGCCATACTCTTTTCCTGCGCGTTTTCCAAGACGACCTAGCTTGGTCGGTCTTGGCCGGTTGGTTTGGCGTGAAGATGGTAGGCTGATGTTCACGCCCATGTCTCACCGTCCCATGAAAACGTGATCTAAGCCACCCAATTCGTCCGGTGAAGTTGAGTGGTCGAGATCGATTTGCAATTTGGGAAGTGCATCCACGCATGTTTGAGCGGGCGTTTTGGATTGGCCAGGCATGATATGCCTTGGCCGACCGCATGAAGAGGTAGATGGGCCCACGGTGGTCATCTTTGGTATGACCGGACACCGCTTTAATCTAATATGTGACCCTCCATTCGTGCCGGAGAAGATGGACGCGCGTGATGGCTTGAACCCTAATTTTGGCTTTCAAAGCCGCGCGACCATGCTATTTCAGGCGGACGAATGTGTTGTAACCAACCATGGTTGGTTTTGACCGATTGGTCAAGTGTGTAGGCGGTCACATGGTGATTGTGTCGACATGCTCCGGGCCCTTTGAGTCTGCATCAAAACCCTCCATCTATACCTGCGAAGATGGATGGTTGAGACCGTTTTGCGGCACATGTAATATGCCGCAAACCCTAATTTAGGGTTTTCCGCCCATAATGCTTGGTATGGATGGTTTCTTGGCAAGCAAAGGCCAATGGTCGACCATGCGGGGTTGGCCGTGTGTATTCCATACCTCTTGGGGTGATGGAATTGATCCGGGGTCGTCAATCATGCTTGTGGAGTTGGATAAGCTGCGATCGAGATCATATCCGGACTGATATGGTCAGTCCGGGATGCTCAATCGAGCTAGTATAACACACCGAGAGGGCTCAATCGGGCTAGTATAACACACCGAGAGGGCTCGGGCTAGTATAACACACCGAGAATCGGCTGTTTCGTACGGGTATTTCGTACATGGTTTCATTATAGTGTTTGGAGGTTTCGTGTTACTCTGTAAGAGTAACACTCGATCGTCATGCCACACTGATAATGATTCATTATAGTGCTTGGAGGTTCGTGTTACTCTGTAAGAGTAACACTCGCCGTCATGCCACACTGATAATGATTCATTATAGTGCCGTGATAATGTAACACTATCAGAAATACAAAATACAAGGCCGATATGAAATTCACAATTTTTAGGGATTGTTGCTACATGCTCCGTTCTTGGTGAATTAAGTGAGGGAGTATCCAACACTTTATAAATGGCTTTATCTTTTTCAAGATGTCGGCGCATGAGTTTTACGATTATTTACAAATTTAACCTTAAACGAAAATCCACCATCAACATTAAGTCCCCAGGCTAGCACATAATGGTTACACTATTGTGTGGTAGGCATGAGATGGTGACATACGAAATGACCAAGCTAGAGTGAACACATATTTCTGGATAGTTTCACATTGTCGGGCGTTTCCACAGAACCCGGTTGGCCTTGGATGCGAAGGAAGCGGACTTGATCCGGTGAGTCGCTTTGGTTCCTCTCGTACATGTATGAGTTCGGCCGCCCCTTCGGTGTTTGAGTCGGGGATAGGATTCCTCTTCTACCGGATTTAGGGCGTGGGTGCTTGCACATTGCCGGTTGAATTGTTGTGTCCAAATGCTCTTGGTTCTTGATCGGGGCTCAAAAAAAATCCGACTTGGTGGCGTTGAATCCTCATATATCGGGCGCCGTAATCGTTTTAGGGTTTCCTCGGTATTTATGCAGTGAAGAGATTTTTTGATCCGTTTTTAGGTAGAGCTTCCTTGCAAAAACTCTATTTCCCCATCATGTCTAACAACAGTGGATCATCTTCTTCATACCATCCAGGATCTCCCGTTAAACGTGCACGACCTGCGTCTGAGCTTCATGATCAATCCCCCGTTCGTGTTCTTCGAGTCAAGAAAGATCATACCGTTTGTCTCTTCCTTCTTTTTTTTTTTTTTTTTGAAACATTGTTTGTTCTTCATAACAGTCGGGTGAATAATCCCTTCATTCTTGCAGAGATACCCTACCGGAACATGTGTGACGGTCATTGACGATGATGACTTAACCGTTCCTCTTCCTTCAAACTCAAACACGCCTACCCTGCGAACCTCGAAGACGCCGACAGGTGTCTCATCTTATGAATATCCAAATGCGGGTCTTTCATTCGATGTTCGCATGAAATGCTTATCCTCCGGCTACCAAGATGTCGGTGGATTCTTGGTGCGGAAGGAGTTTGTGCCTTTGTACACCAAGTTGTGGAGGAAGTACGGTCATATCGCAACCAGAACGTGGTCCGACATTGTTCCTCTGCTTTGGTTACCGCGGTAAATTGCCTTCTTCCCATGATTGCTTTGATATGGAGAGTATTTCTATCCGCAATGTTCTTTGAATCAAGTCTCGAAAAATGGGAGAATATGGTATCTACCTGTGAATCCATGAAGTTCAACGTGGGCTGGTTGCGGCAACGTCTTGATGTCATCAAGGTCGATCGAGTTGGTATCCTCGCAAATGTTGTTCACCTACGAAAGCTATCTTGGAAGAGGAGAAGGCTCGCGCGAGAATCGGAGAAGGTGGAGCAGTTTGTGAAGGACTTGAAGAAAAGAACGGAGAGATATCAAAGCTAGACTCAATTTTTATGATGCTCTCAAGGAATTATAATCTTCTAGATGGCCTCTTCTAAGTTGTACTCCCTTATTGTTAATGACGTTTATGTCAAGAGTTTTGAACATCTTTGCGGAATAAATTGCATTAGTTTTTGATTGGTGAAACAGGTTTTCATTGACATGTCTCTGAATATAGTTGATGATTCAAACATGTAATGAAAATAAATGCTGTATTGTTGACACAATTAATGGTCGATGTAATATGCCTTGAGCCACTTTCCATTGATGACTGCTTCAGCTTGCCTCCGTCTACTTTAACGATCTTGTAGTAGCCGGTATTGTAAGCCTTGGTGATTGCGTAGGGACCTTCCCATTTTGGTGAGAATTTTGGTGCAGACATGTCTTGTTGGATGTGTTTGGCTGTTTTCAAAACCCAATCTCCCACCTTGAAAACGCGTGGTTTCACAATTTTGTTGTATGCTCTGGAAATTCGATTCCTCGTACACCCGAGCTGCGTTCTTACGCTTTATTCCTTCTAAAATCCAGTGTCTAACTCTGCGATTCTAGAGTCGAGACTTCGGCCTCGTTCAGTGGATCCCGTTCTTCTGCTGCAATCTGGGCTGATGGGATTCTCGATCTCTCACGGGAGAATTGCATCCGCTCAGTGTAGGCGAGTGAGTACGGCGAAACCCCAATGGAGCTTCGGGTGACGTACGGTATGCCCATAGTGCCATTGGTAATCGCTCATGCCATTCCACGGATTGTCGTGGTACCGTTCGACTGATGATCCGATCAATGTCTTGTTGGTACTCTCGGCTTGCCCGTTCCCTTGAGGATAGTAGACGGTGGAGAAGACCTGTTTAATGCCGTACTCCTCCATAACTCCGTACACCTTGTTGGCGAAGGGAGTGCCATTATCGCCATGATTTGCTTGGGCACGCCAAAACGACAAATGATGTATTCTTTAATGAAAGCCGCAATTGTTGCTCTTAGTCCCTCGTTTGGCCTCTACCCATTTGGTGAAGTATTCCGTTGCGGTTATGATATACTCATCTTTGCCGTCGATGACGGTGGATTAATCTTCCCGATAATGTCCAGTCCCAATGAGAATGGCCATGGGCTGCTTATAGAATGCATAGGGTAGAAGGCGCATGAACGAGGTTCCCATGAATTTGGCATGTGTGACACTTTGAACGAAAAGGGCTGCATCATCCTCCATGGTCGGCCAATAGTATTTCTCGTGTATTTGGAGAAACTTGTTTCCTCTTCCCTTGATGTTCTCCTTCGTGTGTCTGCCTTCAAAGATGACTGGGGATTTCTTCTCCGGCCAGAGGCACCGTAGCATATCACCTCCGAAGCTCTTGCGGTATAAGATCCCTTCATGGAATATGAACCGCTTGGCTCTCTGCTTCATCTTAATAGCGTCCTTTTGACCGGCGGGAATTATCCCATCACGGAGATAGATAATGTAGGGTTCTCTCCGGTCCCAGTCACGGTTCACATTAAAAATCTCCAACCGGTGTGGTGGTGTGGTGGAGCGGGACTTTTGAAGTAGTCTGGATTGAGCCTCCATCTCTCGGCCAATAATAACCTGGCGTTGAAGTCGCCGGTAAAGCGTTACCACCGATGATTGTCCACAAATTTCATTGTGAATACGATCCATTTGTATTTGTGCTTCGTCACCTCCCAGACATCTTGACAGGAGCCGTGCGGATTCCGATAATCAAAGATACCATGAAGCATGAAGAAGCTTTGCAGTGTTTTGAGACTGACCTTTCCTTGTGTGAGAGTGAGTGTTGAGCTCTCGAATGATCGGAGTTCGCCAATCGTTTGGTCTTGGTGTCTTTGTATTGTGATAGCCATGTCGATTCTATGGTTCTCCTCTTTACCGTCAAAGTTTCTTCCGCCCCTCGAACTTGACTTGGAAGCCAATGTTGCTAGGCAATCGTATGTTTGTTGTTCTTCATAACATGGGTTATGGTTGCATCGGAAAAGTAGTTTAGTAACCTCTCTGTAGCTCGATCGTGTGACGGGGCCGGTGTTACTTCTTTCAATGCGTATACTCCGTTCATTTGATTCACCAAGAACTTGGAGTCACCTCTTATCTCCAGCGTGTGACTCCTGCTTGTTTAGCTATTGAAAGCCCTATGAGGAAAGCTTCATATTCTGCGAGTTGTTGGTGCATTCAAGTCTAACTTGAAGGAATGTGAAAATACTTCTCCGGTTGGAGAGACTAACACCACGCCCGCTCCTCCAGTATTACTGCTAGGGGTAGCGGAGCCGTCAAAATACAAAAGCCACGCTTCTTCTTCCAGAATAGAGATGTCCGGGAATTCTCCAGGGAGTTCTTCATGTAGTCCCGTAGTACCTTCTCCGGGAAATGTCTTGATAAGTCTGCAACTCTTGACCCTTGATAGCTCTAGGCGATGCGCACGTTATGTCTAGTTCTCGACATTTGGAGAAGCCATTTTCCCGTCCTCCCGTCAGGATCGGCTTTGAAAGCAAAAACTTTGCAGGATCGGATTTAGACACGAGTATCACCCTGTTGGATAGCAGGTAATGCCTAAACTTCTGAATGGAATGGATTAAAGCTAAACACGCTTTTTCCGCTCACGGGATATCGGAGTTCAAAGATCTCTCAATATTCGAACAAATAGTATATGGGACGTTCGATTCCCTCGTCGTCTTCCTGAGCGAGTAAAGCCCCTACGGCGGCGTCACTGAAGGCGGTGTAGAGGACCAATGGTTTCCCTTGTACAGGAGATTTCATGACGGTTGGAGATGATAGTATTCGTTGGACTTTCCGAAAAGCTTCCTGTTGGGTTGTGGTCCAGACAAAGCTGGCTCCTTTCTTCAGCAAGGGGGTGAATGAGGCGGTAAGTTGGGCTAAACCAGGTATGAAACGTCGAATGTAGTTTACCTTGCCCATGAAACTCTGGAGCTCTTTCACAGTTCGGGGAGGCGGCATTGTGAGGATAGCCTGAGTCTTGGACGGGTCTACTTTTATTCCTTCTGCGGTCACTTGGAATCCCAGAAATTTACCTGAGGAGACACCGAAAGCGCATTTCAAAGGATTCATCTTTAACTTGTATTCCCGACACCTCTCAAATACTTGCCGTAAGACGTTGGTGTGATCAGCTCGAGCCTTTGACTTGACCACAATATCATCCACATAGTCTTCTACTTGTTTATGCATCATGTCGTGGAAGATTGCCGTCATAAAGACGTTGGTATGTTGCGCCGGCATTCTTTAAACCGAATGGCATAACAAAGATAGTAGAAATTGCCAAGAGGGGTTCGGAAAGTCTTTCTTACTTGCATCATGCTCATACATCCTTATTTGATTTTAGCCGTAGCCATCCATAAAGGAAAACATGCCGTGTCCGCTAGTGGCGTCTACTAACATGTCGATGTTAGGCGGGGAAAGTCGTCCTTGGGGCAGCACTTGTTCAAGTCTCTCGAAATCCACGCAGATCGAATCATCCGCTTTTCTTTTTACCGGGACCACATTGGCAACTGTGTGGGATGATGAATGGGTGATGAAGCCAAGAAATAGCAGCTTCGAATCTCATTCTTGATTTGTTCTTCTACCTCATGTCCGAATTGCCTCGGAGATTACTTGATTGGCTTGGATCCGGGCATGACGTGTAAGTGATGGGTGACCAATTTTCATCTAGGCCAAGGGCATTTCTTCGTATGTCCAGGCGAACACATCTTGGTATTCCTTGAGCGTAGTTGAACAAGGCTCGTACGTTCTTATAGAGTCGAACCGATAGAGACCGGCCAGGGAGATTCATCGGTCCGATGTTAACAATCTCGAGCTCGTCGATCGTGGAATTGGTCCTGTCTTGTAGGCGCCATGGGCGTCCAATACCTCCTCTTGTATTCCGTCGTCCTTGCAGCATCCAATTGGGCGGAGAGACTGGATGGTCTCTCCCGCCGATTGCTAACAGGCGCCCCGGTATATTGTCTTCCCCTTCGATCACGGCTTGCCTCGAAAGAGCGCTCCCTTTTGGCGTGAGGATGGGTTGAAGTTTCACCGGTTGGAGATGGACGTCTCGGAGAGAGAGTGTGTCGTGGTGTTTGGCCCCGGCCGATGTAAGCGGTCTTCCTCCTGGATTGAAGCCCACGTGGGTAGTGGAGTGCACATGATTTTGTCGGACTTTCCCTGCGGAGCATCTTTTGACTCGAACAGCTCCACTCCACATATTAAGCGCGTCGGAGACAATGATGCGGGAATACGGACGACCTCCTCATTTAGCACCTGTCTTCGAGCACTTTGTGATACGTTGAAGGAATGACCTTGTTGTGGTGAAGCCACGGTCTCCCAATATCATGTGGTAATCCGGCTCCTTTTCTATGACTTCAAACTTTGCTCGTGACTGAACAGGTCCTACCGATAAATTCAAATTGACGTACCCATATGTGCTGGTTTGATTCCCTTCGAAGTCCGTCATCGTGGTGGGCTGTCGTACAATCTTGCATAGGCTGACCTTGGCTGTCTTGAGAGTCTTGAGAGTAATTACGTTCGAAGATGCTCCTGTGTCGACGAGGCCCTCGGAACTCGAACCCTTGATGTGTGCGGTAACATGTAGGGCTCGGTTGTGACCTTCCTCTGCCATCATGTCATCTTCTGTGAATGTAACATTGTTTATAGATGTTTCCGACGCGAGTTGAGACTCTTGGACGAGAAGGAGCAAGGTGTGCGTCCGTAGCTATTTTATTGACCGCAAAGAAACGTCTCCGCCCGTTGATCTTTTGAGAGGTGCAAGAGTTCACACAAGTCTTCCACTAGAGACACAACTTCTCGATCTCACGGCCTGCGGTTCGTAGTAAACCGTTGATCCGGGGGAATTAGTCCCCGTGTAAAGGTCTCGGCACGCTCATTTCCGACGTCATCTTTATGAGGAGGTCAAGTATGCCGTTTACCGCTTCTTTGATCGGCTCCATGTTCCTCGTCCGAGTCTCAAGTATCCGAGCCAACTCGCTCATAGTTGGGATTCCTTGTTGCGCCAAAGAGATACGCCATTGGGAAGAGAGGCATCTTCGTTGGAGGAACTTCGGCCGGATTTGGATTTGTTGAGGAAGTCCTAAGACCAACCATCTCGGAACTTAGCCAAACGGGATTGGGTATTGAAGAAATTGATTTCACAACCGAGAGATTAATCTCCCACTTGTGGTCGCCAATTGTTGATGGGTGAAAACTACTCCTGAAATTTGGTAATTTGGGGTGTGGATGAGGAATGAATCTAAACCTTCAACAAATGCCTTCTGCGCGGTGAGTGCTTGTAGATTCGAGAGATCAATCATGCAAGTCCGGCCTAAACCAAGAAATGGCCGTTCCGACTTGTTTCGGTCACAAAGTGAAGGAGATGGGGTTGATCTTAGGGAGGGAAGCGAAGAAGGTGTTGAGATTGTGAAGGTGTTGGATTGCTATGACTTGTGACAGAAGATGGTTGAATATGACCGGTATCAACACTTGGTTCTCTGTCTGAACTTGTTTTTCCTGTTGTTGGAAATAGGGCGGAGAACCTATTTATACAAGTCATTGAGCCTCATTCACGTTTCTCGTGGGAAGTGGAGGTAGTGGAATGATGGAGTAGTGGAGTTGTGTGTCGGTGATACACGACCGGTCTTGCCCACTTCTCCCTGTTCATCTCTAACCGCCCATGACTTCCTAACACGTTCTTGTGATGGCGCGTTGCCTGCACGCTGCATGCTGTAAACCGCATACCAATACCCCGATGTGTATCCCCGGTTTGTGACATGATTGATGTCCGGAATGTGGATCGTGGATCCACGAAAGATAGCATGTAATCTTTGAATTGAATAACTTTATTGAGAAAGTCGATACTTGTGAAGTATCGTGTGTATTTATGCGATGCCATTGTGGTGTGGTAAGGCGATGGGTAATGACGCCTTCGACCAATTGACTCGACCGTAATTGTATAACCAAGTTTGGTGAAGTTAGACGGATGAGATGAGCTTTGAGACACTCATCTGCGGCCAGTTAATGAATATTAGGTTTTTGAAGAGGTGCGCAAGCATCACTCTTCGACTTGGTCGAAACCAAGTATGGGAAGGATTTTGGAGAGGACCGACCATACATGCGTGTAGACGGCATGATGGTGTAGGTGCCCGTATTCCGTTCCCTCACGAAAGCGCGATCTGGGCCACTCAATTTGGCCAGGCAAAGAGGTGGTCGAGATCGATTTTTGCGATAAGAGTTTGATACCGCATAAGAAGCCGCGCGCCATACTCTTTTCCGGCGCGTTTTCCAAGACGACCTAGCTTGGTCGGTCTTGGCCGTTGGTTTGGCGTGAAGATGGTAGGCTGATGTTCACGCCCATGTCTCACCGTCCCATGAAAACGTGATCTAAGCCACCCAATTCGTCCTGTGAAGTTGAGTGGTCGAGATCGATTTGCAATTTGGGAAGTGCATCCACGCATGTTTGAGCGGGCGTTTTGGATTGGCCGGGCATGATATGCCTTGGCCGACCATGAAGAGGTAGATGGGCCCACGGTGGTCATGCTTTGGTATGACCGGACCTGCTTAATCTAATCTGTGACCCTCCATTCGTGCCGGAGAAGATGGACGCGCGTGATGGCTTGAACCCTAATTTTGGCTTTCAAAGCCGCGCGACCATGCTATTTCGAGTGACGAATGTGTTGTAACCAACCATGGTTGGTTTTGACCGATTGGTCAAGTGTGTAGGCGGTCACATGGTGATTGTGTCGACATGCTCAGGGCCCTTTGAGTCTGCATCAAAACCCTCCATCTATACTGCGAAGATGGATGGTTGAGACCGTTTTGCGGCACATGTAATATGCCGCAAAACCTAATTTAGGGTTTTCCGCCCATAATGCTTGGTATGGATGGTTTCTTGGCAAGCAAAGGCCAATGGTCGACCATGCGGGTCGGCCGGTGTGTATTCCATACCGCTTGGGGGTGATGGAATTGATCATGGGTCGTCCAATCATGCTTGTGGAGTTGGATAATCTGCGATCGAGCATATCCGGACCCGATATGGTCGGTCTTAGGATGCTCAATCGGGCTAGTATAACACAGAGAGGCTCAATCGGGCTAGTATAACACACCGAGAGGGCTCGGGCTAGTATAACACACCGAGAATCGGCTGTAAATATTTCGTACATGGTTTCATTATAGTGTTTGGAGGTTCGTGTTACTCTGTAAGAGTAACACTCAGTCGTCATGCCACACTGATAATGATTCATTATAGTGCTTGGAGGTTCGTGTTACTCTGGAGTAACACTCGATCGTCATGCCACACTGATAATGAGTACGAAATACAAGGCCGATATGAAATTCACGAGGAAGGGATTGTTGCTACATGCTTTTCTTGGTGAATTAAGTGAGTATCCAACACTTTATAAATGGTTTTATCTTTTTCAAGATGTCAGCGCATGAGTTTTCTGGTTATTTACAAATTTAACCTTAAATCCACCATCAACAAATAGGCACGGAGGGAGTAACATTTTCATCGACCTTTCCCTTTTCTCAGTCAAACAACCAAAGAACCTTTGTG
Source organism: Papaver armeniacum (assembly GCA_023531295.1). Lineage (NCBI taxonomy): Eukaryota > Viridiplantae > Streptophyta > Magnoliopsida > Ranunculales > Papaveraceae > Papaver > Papaver armeniacum. The sequence goes on along the minus strand of JAJJWW010017939.1, from coordinate 38,947 downwards.
AGAAAAAGAAAAAGGAGGTCAAGATTCAAGGACAAGAAGAAAGGAGGGTCAAAAAGTAATACACACTCTTTAATTTTTACCGATCGAGTGACTGAATGATAAATCACCGAAGGTAGAGTACTCTCTTGTCAAAAGCAGAAAAAAGTAAGGGGTATTTGTGTACTATACAAAGCCTCGCGATTTGCGCATCAATAACTTCTCCAGCTATTCAACCTATAAACAACACTGTTCAAGTGACAGCCTCGCAAGTGGAAGTGTTTTATCTTTTCTCCCCGTTTCAGTAATTTAAAGATTTTAAACCCAAAACTTCATTTAATAACAATTAAGTAAGTGAAATCATATCATATTTTCTATCAATCAATTCAAATCACAAATTTTCATGACCAAAATTAACTTATTCTACTTTCCCTGATCAGTTAATTCAAATCGAGGGAATCTCTCTGCTCACAGCCTCACATAGACCCATCACTTCAGGTCCAATAAACGAGATATTGAAAGATTGAGTATGAGAATCAAAAATCCCTAACTTGTAGATCTATCTAACAATGATTTAATGAAATTAAGAAGCAAGTTTTGATCAAAATTTGTCTGTAGATTATTAGTGGCAGCACTAGTAACAGTAGTAACATTATCAATTTGATTCCAAAATTCGGAACCAAACAAAAAAGAAGAAGATTTGTACAAAATTTCCATCGGATGGGGAAAAAAAGAAGAAGAAGAAGAAGAAGAGAAGGTGTTGATGAGATTAAGAATCAGAGTATTCTCGCCAACAAATAAGCATAGTAACACACCTTCTCATAATGTAAAACCTAGCTCTTTGTTCTTTAACCAAACTTGAACATTTTCTTGTAAAAGCACATCTTCTTTCTGATGAATTCCTTACTAAATGATGATGAGAATTTGATGAGGGTTTATGGTGAGTGCTTCTTGATCCTTCTTTTCTTGATAATTTCCACTTGTCATCTAGAAAAAACTGATGCTGATGATGAGAACTAGTAGTGGTATCAGTAACCACAGCCATGACCTGACTTAGAGAGAATCAGATGAACACCAGTTTAAACTGAACCCTAATATTTTCAGTTCAATTTCAGACTTTGGTAGAGAGAGAGAGGGGTGATGATGTTAATGTTAATGGGGGAAGAGAAACAAAGAGTCGGGTTATATTTATAAGGCTGAGGCTGTGAGTTAGCAGAGATATAGTGTGGCAGCGTGAGGCACCATCTCCGCTCTTTAAAAGGGTCCCACACTCTCAGATTTTTATTTTATTTTATTAAGTATTATGTAGCAGCTTCATTAGGCTAATTCAAAATCTATCTAACTGTCATTTTCATTTAGGAAATTTTAATTTTGGTTTTTTTTTTTTTGTTTTTAGTCTAATTAATTTAATAAATTTGTTTAACTATTTTTTTTGGCTGAGATAATTAATCTTTAATACAGAGGTAGGATCAGTACACAATCTGAAGATTACTGTATAGTTATTACAAGTCCTATTACAATGGCTTGTGAAACTAGCAACTTAGCTGCATCTACATCCTCCACTACCATTTGGGTGGAAACGTAGAGCATGGCTGTTAATGGACACTAATTTAGTGGAGAGACTACAGAGTACTAAAATTTATTAACTATATTAGAAAGCTCTTTATCTTGGAAAAAATTTTGCACTCTTCCCTTTATCTTATATATGACTTTTGGTGCATTCAAGTAATTTGACGTCCGATTGACAATGTTGGCATTTAGAGCCATACTTACAGGGCGGGTTGGAGTCCCGCCTTTCTCTCTCACTCGGTATAATAACATGCGGGATTCAATCCACGGGATACCTAGCAGTTCTACATTGTACGTTCATTGGCATCAGTATCAGTCATTTATATTGTGATATCTATATGCGAACTGCTAAGTGCTGACCTTAGTTCATGCCCGATGAGGATAAAAAAGAAGATGATGATTTAAACTCTACTGTGTCTACACTACTTTTTTGGTGGGCTTTCACCTTTTGTTGTCTTGATCTGAATATATTTACTTATACAACTACACACTTTTAGGTGTTTTTCCTCTAGTAACTTGCCCCAGAGAGGAAATTCTAGCTTCATGTAGAAATCAGTATAGCTTCATGTATATATCAGTATTCAGTAGTAGAAGACAATAGAGGGGAGAGAGAGAGGAGATAGCCAAGATGAGTAACGGCCCCCTCACAGCTATGACTAGGAAGCGCCACTGCATTCATTGGCGTCGTTTATAACGTGTATACACCCTACTAAATAGACAAAAACAAACAAATGGGTTGATAAATTATTTGGTGGTTTTATTGTTGACTAGATACAACCAATCTATAACCGTAACTTATCTGAATTGGTATTTGGCAAGAACGTGGTGTGCGGCACTGATGCTAAGCCTCACTTGTGTTGCATTTGTCCGGTATTGCAACTTTACAAACCAAAATCGCCGAAGTACAAGAGGGATTTTGGTGAGGACCACTTAACTGAAACCCTAAGATAAACCGATCAAAAAAAAAAAACTGAAACCCTAAAATAATAACAATATATTCAGATTCTTCACAATTTCAATCTTCCATTGACCAGTGAAGAAACTTTATACCTTCTTAGTGTAAGAATATTTCTACACATAGAAATATCCTTTTGGGCCATGTAATAACTTGGTTAATTATGAATATTGCTAAATATGTCGGTTACAATTTTTGGATCCTTTCATATTCCCTCTTCCTTGATGGACGGTCGAGATTGAATGTTAATTTTAAATCCTATGAACATTGGTCCTCCTTCTACCTATAAAAGGAATTCAATAACCATCAGTATTGGTTCAACAATTTTATTATTTATTACACAAAAAGTCAAGAAGGAGAAACTAATACACAAAATTGGTTAAAAAGATCAAAATCAACAAATCCTGGGTGAAAAAGACATCTAGATTTTGATACTGTTTAAATGGACAAGAATACAAAAATAGCCAGGATGTAAACAGTTTCATCCTACCCATTTTCAAATAATTTTCTTTTTTTAATTTGCATCAGGATGCATCCAGTTTCATCCTTGCTATTTTTTAAATTTAAGTCAGGATGTATCCAGTTTCATCCTTACTATTATTTTTTTGTACATTTCACCCATACTAATTTTTACTCGTCCATTTGAACCAGGTTTGTAGATGGGGCAAAACGATTTGCTGGTTTTTACGGAATTGAGGAGACGACCGTACGGAGGAGACTCCTTGAACCGAGCGAAATGTTCAACCTCACACAGATGCACTGCAAGAAGGGAGTGCTTTGAATTCGAGAGATCAATCTGTAGTACTCCGGCCTAAACCAAGACAATGGTCGTTCCAGAGTAAATTTGGTCACAAGAGAGGATGGGTCGATCTGTAGGAGGGAAGCTTAGAAATGTGTGGAATAAATAGTAATCAAAGATTGTAGGTGTGTTGAGAATTCTGAATATGATAAGTTCTGAATGATTGAAATTGTTCAGTTGAGAGTAATTGCTCAATTGATGAGTTATTGATCTCGTGTTGTCTGTGAGACGTGAAATCGTTGTATCTTCAATCATGATTCGGAAACTTATTTATATTGCTGGAATTATAGACACCATGATCCCATGAAGTGTGACAGTTGATGGAATCAAAGAGTGGGGAAATGGAAATCGTGTTTGAAACCAGTTGCTCATCGTGCGGAGACTTGGTTGATTTTCCATCCACTACTTTGTTAACTCCTTCAACTGATTGCATGACTTGCTCACATTCCATCGTGTGTATGAACACACGTGCCGTAGACCGCCAGACCAAAACCCTAGTTAATATCCCCCCATGTAACACGATTGATGTCTCGTGTGATTGTGGAGTCTGCAAGGCGGACGTGTATTTAGTTAGTCAGTTGTTGACTTCATGACTTCATGGGACGATGAGTCCTTGTATTGTTGAGTCGAACGTGGTTTGGAAATGTTCTGAGACTCATGAATTGAACATGTCTGTTGAGACAGAGATATGATGTGTGAATAAGTTAACGTGAGCAATATTTGCTCATTCGATGAATTGTTGAATATTGATAGTTGAACCAATATTCTTTGGTTTGAGCAAGTATTGCTCATCTGAGCAAATATTGCTCGTTTGATGAATTATGGTAGCATGACCAAATAAAATATTAAATCAGAATACTGGCAATTGAACCAAGTATGATAAATAAAATGTTGATCACGGGATCAACGTAAAATTATTAGCGTTTGAATCTGTAATCATTAACCTTGGACTCAAAACCCTAATTTAATCAATTAATGATTTACTGACGGTTTATTGAAAATTAACCATGGAGTGAAGAGGACCGGCTACATGAGATTATGGGTTGACCATATAGCGCCTAGATGCTCATGTGAGCAAATATTTGATCAATACATGAGATTATGGGTTGACCATGTAGGTCTCATGAAGACCAGTTGATTTGATGAAAGGATGATTAAATGTTGATTTGATGAAAGGATGATTAAATGCTGGTTTAATCATTTATTAAGATAATGCTCGTCTGAACCTTAGGTGATAAAACCTAATTAATTATGAAGAGATGAGGGACCGACCAAGGGGTCATGAAACCGGCCCTGGGTGGTCACGAGATCAAATATTGATCGTTTGAGCAATCCCCAGATTGGTTGAAACCCTAATTAGCGCCATTTACTAGAATCGATGTAGAATTCTCATACGGACTCGGATTTTGATGGTCCGCCCCTCCATTCTGTACGGAAAAGAATTTACTATCTCTCAACGAAGGAATATTTAGGTTTTAATCTCGTTCGGGAGGTGAAAACAGCCCGAGAGTAAAACTCAGGAAGAATTCAAGAGGGACGGTAGGAGAGAGTTTGGGCCCAATATGAGCGATTGCGCAAATTAGGTCAAATTGTGAAAATACGAGGGACCGGCTCCTTGCAAGACAAAGAGCCAACCTTGGTCGGTCAAGGTAACATGCTCACGTCACCAAAGTGTTCGTGTCTTAGTCCTAAGAATTTCGATATTTTCTTATGTGGTTTGAGCAATCATTTGAGAAAATATGAAGAAATCAGGGATTTTTGCTGAAACCGTGAAAACTTCATGAGATGAAGGAAAATAATTATAAAATAAAGGAATGATGAGGCATGGGACCGCTTAGTCCAAGGCATGGCCGGCCGTCCAGTGACCATGGTCCCGTGGTGCCTTTCCTAATTTTATATTATTTTTCATGAATTTATGAAAATATCATGAATTTAGGGAATTTATTGAAATCAAGGAGTTTCCTTGAAGGGAAGGAGTTTCCATGGGATCAAGGAAGCAAATAATATTAAAATAATAAAAATAAGGGTGTGTGGCACTACACCAAATCAACTGGACCGGCTAGGGCATGGCCGTGAACTAACATTATTTTTCTGGCTTGGGCCCCGGTCCCACGAGTTTTCCTTAATTTTATGTATTTTTGATATATTTTTCCATGATTTGAAGGAATTTTCATAATTTGAAGGAAATATCATAAAATCAAGGAATTTCATGAGATCAAGGAAACCTTAAAATAATAATAATAAAATAAAGGGACATGTGGGACCTAGCTAGGGCATGGCCGTTTAAGAAAATAGTTACCTACAAGGCTTTTGTTAGGCCCTTTTTGGACCCTCAATAACCCTTGGTCCCACGGGTTTCCTTAATTTTATATTATAGTTTTCATGGGTTTATGAAAATACCATGAGATTAAGGAGTTTTCATGAGATTAGGGAAATAATAATAAAATAATGAGGAACCATGGGGTGTGGGGCCTGCTTTAATTAATCCAACATCTTGGGATCAAGACATGGCCATTTTCACGGTTGGCTAATAATCACGGCCCCACAATATTTTCCCTAATTTTATATTATTTCCTGATATTTATTCAAGTGAAAGGATTTTCATGAACTCAAGGAAAATAATGAAAAAATATGAAAAAAATATAAAACTGGCGTGGGATTTGCCACGGCACGGCCGGCCGGTCGGTGAGCCCAATGCCCAGCGCCTTGGTCAATATTTAATTATTTATTATTTTCCTTCCTATTTGCATAGGTTCATCGTTTCGTCGTATTTTGAAATACTCATTTGTGCGGTGATTGTTAGTACATCGTCGTTGAGTACACTTGCACCATCTAAATCGGGGCTTACTCGGAGGTAGCTCAGACGCCCGCGTGTTGAATATTTATTACTAACCCATGGAATTCTGCTGGGAAGAACCATAGATTGAAGTAACGAAATATTGTGAAAATATTTGAATATTTTCATAAATTCGATGGATGAATCCAAGAATTTAAGAACAATTAACGATGGCTCTATACTAGCGAGAGCAAGTTGTCTAGGAGCATTAATTATTCCGACATGAGCCTCGCTTGAGTTTCATATCCTTTATATAGTCGGGGAAAACCTGTTGTTTGTATCCTGAAGACGTTATCACTCTATACTAGCAGAGCAAGCTGTCTAGGAGCCGTCAATCTCGTGATTCTATATAGAAATAATTACTGAAGTGTCCAGTATTCATGAGATATGCCGTTGTCCAGCCGAGAGACCTTAAAATAATAATAATAAAATAAAGGGACGTGTGGGACCGGCTAGGGCATGGCCGGCCGGCTTGGGCCCGGTCCCACGGGTTTCCTTAATTTTATATTATAGTTTTCATGGGTTTATGAAAATACCATGAGATTAAGGAGTTTTCATGAGATTAGGGAAATAATAATAAAATAATGAGGAACCATGGGGTGTGGGGCCCGCCGGGATCAAGACATGGCCGGTTGGCTAATAATCACGGCCCCACAATATTTTCCCTAATTTTATATTATTTCCTTAGTGTGAAGGAAACACCATGAAACTGAGGAGTTTCCTCAAAACGAAGGCTATTTATTCAAGTGAAAGGATTTTCATGAACTCAAGGAAAATAATGAAAAAATATGATAAAATATAAAACTGGCATGGGATTGGCCATGGCACGGCCGGCCGGTCGGTGAGCCCAATCCCTAGCGCCTTGGTCAATATTTAATTCTTTATTATTTTCCTTCCTATTTGCATAGGTTCATCGTTTCGTCGTATTTTGAAATACTCATTCGTGCGGTGATTGTTAGTACATCGTCGTTGAGTACACTTGCACCATCTAAATCGGGGCTTACTCGGAGGTAGCTCAGACGCCCGTGTGTTGAATATTTATTACTAACCCATGGAATTCTGCTGGGAAGAACCATAGATTGAAGTAACGAAATATTGTGAAAATATTTGAATATTTTCGAAATTCGATGGATGAATCCAAGAATTTAAGAATAATTAACGATGGCTCTATACTAGCGAGCAAGGCGTCTAGGAGCATTAATTATTCGACATGAGCTGTTGGAGTTTCATATCCTTTATATAGTCGGGAAAAGCTGTTGTTTGTATCCCGAAGACATTATCGCTCTATACTAGCGAGCAAGGTGTCTAGGAGCCGTCAATCTCGTGATTCTATATAGATATAATTACTTTGAAGTGTCCAGTATTCATGAGATATGCCGTTGTCCAGTAGAGACTACATATCTCGCATGTACTCGAGAGACAAGTATTCTCGATCGAGAGATTTGATGAGAGACCCGTGTCTCAATACTCACGTCTGATTGTTGGATCAGAAGTTCGTATAATTATGGGTTTACGATTTTAGCCTTTGTCGAAAATCCACCATCTACAAGGTTTTAAAAATATTTGGACAAATGACCCATTTTCCGAAACTAATAAGTTCCACAAGGTATTACGGCTACAGTAAGATGATCAATGACGGACTATGGATTAGCACTATAAGGTATTTATCCTAAACCATTCTTGCAGATTGATTGTTTGATTATCATGAAGTTCAACGATCCTAAATCAAATATCTATAAAATTAAAACTTATAGTTGACATCTAGAGCTTGCGTTTAGAACTCATGATCATCCGTTGACGGTATGCAACAATGGTCCCGTACTAGTAATCAAACTTCGTTGTTCATAAATATCACTGCCATGATAACTCGTCATAACCAGTAGCATAAAATTCAGATCGCCAATCAATCTAATCGGCGCGTTAGGTTTCTCCGTCTCTTACGTAAGTTGGAAGATAAAAGGTAACATGATATTTTGGGCATGTGGGCTTAGGTTAGATAATTCTGTCCATAATGGACATATATGTGATAATAATGATGAATTCATAACGATGGTATCTTCGAAACGGAAATATGAATATCTTCACTTGGACGTGTACAGTGTGTACGTGTTTGTTAATGCAAAGATATTTCACTTGGAGTATTTCTTAAAAATTTAAATCATTAAATGGATTAATGGACCGTTATCACTGAATAAGGAAATTAAAGATAAAGAAAAGATCTGAATTAATTAAGTTAGGTGGTCATAATAAAACAAATCTGGTTTTATCTAAGCCATTCCCTACCGGAATTAGTTCCATAACCGAACCTGACTGACCCTGAACCTGTTCCCACCCGATCCAGGTTTCGTACCCGGCTAACTGTTCCAACCAGGACCTGTTTAACTGTTCCAACCCGGTACAGTGTTCCAACCCGGTTCCATATTCGCTGCATACCTGTTCTGGTTCAGTATTATGTTCCAGGTCTAACCGAAACCACCTTTTACCCATTTCTGTTCTAGTGATTATGTAGTTAGAACCACTTTAAGAAATGCAAACCAACTAATGTGCTTCCGCTTTATCGAAACAAGAAAACAATTTTTTATCGAGTTTCATTATAAATTTTATGATCAAAACCATTTTTTGACACCATTAAATTTGTGTGTGCATTATGATATGGTTTGTGTGCTTTTGCGTTATGGTATATCTCACATTATTGTTTTTCTTTAAATTTTATTTTATGGGATTATACTTAAAATCATTATTGGACTCTTTAGTTATCACCACAGTGATACTAGAGTGCTATATCTCAATATAATCATAATGTCATTATAAGCGTGAATTTGCAAACCGTAAAGTGTAGGTTTTGCAATTATCGACATCATGTGACAATGACATTATTTTAGTTGATTGGCTATCACCACAGTGATGTCAAAATGCTTTTCGACCGTGATCATAATTTTGTTAAATGCTTATAATATTTATTTACTTAAATATATTAAAACAATAATTACCCACAAGTGATTTGAGTTCACATATTTAAGAAAATATTGAAGGATGTGATCTTTATTCGATCATACATTATGGATCTGAATCACTTTACGTCTTCATGAGTATCTAGTGTCATTTCTCTTTATTTACTAAATTGAGTGCAAATTTTGACTGCATTTACCGGACATAAAAATAAAGATCGTGATTAATTAAATGTCACATAAATTTTTATTATTTCTTAATTATAAAAAGCATAAAAGAAAATTTATTTAAATTAACTCATTATCGACTTGAGTAACCCATTACAGTATTTTCATAAAAATTGTTATTATGTGTTTAATATCCAAAATTTATTGCATCCTCTAAATAAATTAAGGTTTTGTTTTTGGATACATTCTCAAATATTTGTGAAAATGACATTCATTGCCTGTTCTAAAAATCCTTCATTTTATCCATACTATAACCCTTATTTAACATGATCATTAAGCTTGTATCAGATTTAAATTCACAAGGCATCAAAGAATTTCCTTCCACGTTTTGGTTATTGAATTATACTTATAGACTTGCCTAATGCTCGATTTTGTTTTACGAAAGGTTCATTATGTTTGGACATTTTTCAATTAAAGGGTGTTGTTATTTTTATAATTTATATATGAGGACATGCCTTTGAGTAAAGATTTATGATTAATGTTTTAGGGTTACTCATAATTTTTTATAATCGACTAAATTTATGATCAGATCAAGTATGTCCATATCATTGAGTGGGACCATGCAATATCACAAGAAAAGCTAGTGTGATAATTGCAATTGTACATATTTGCTAGATTGTTTAGTTATCACCACAGTGATACTAAACTTTCTTCTTGTAAGTGTTGTATAATTTTTGAGTCCTCTTAGTTTGATTTAACGACAAGAACAATGCTTCTGCAAGTAGTTTTGGTTCACAAGTTTAAATAAACATTAAGGTTATCTAAATGTTTCATATCCGTGTGAAATAATAGCCACCCACAGGTGACTACAATTCACATTATATTAGGTTGAACATATTTAGAATTATTTGAGTTTGTTAATACATTTTTGGATGAGATTCTTCCACAGGCAACTCTAGTTGTGGTATTAAACAAACATAATGTTGTGTGCATGATAAGGTAAGATATCCACATATGTTTTTCATGTCTCACATTGTTCCTTGATAAGGTTTTACTCACAGGAGAATCTTATTGAAGGTATGAAACTATTGCAAGCTTAATTGTCATTTATCTCTATTATAAATTTCATCTTTTGTTCTTATTAATTGTTGATTATGATTATTTTGTAGAATTTTAAGGTTCCAATTTTTGGAAGATAAAACTGTTTATCACCTGATGATTTTTCGCGTTACTGTGCAAATTTATCGATTGCATTATGAATCTTAATCCATGGATATTTTCTCGAACATTCATTATTGAAATTGAAAGGCAATTATAGATAAAGTGAAAATCATAAAGTCTGACAAAGGTGGTGAATATTGTGAAAGGTATGACAAAACAGGATAATATCCTAAATCTTTTGCATAGTATCTCCAAAAGTTTGGAATTGTTGCTCAATACACAAGGCCAACTTATCCTTGGCATAATGGTGTATATCAAAAGCTAAATCATACTTTTATGAAAATGGTTAGAAGCATAATGAGCCATGCATAATGGCTATACATTTGTGAATGTTTGTTCTTTTCACAACTGTGTAATTTAAATAGATTTCCAGTAAAAGAAGTTTCAAAGACACACTTTGGACTGTGAAAGGATGGAAACCCAGTTTAAACTACCTGTAAGTTATGGTTGTTCAGTTGAAGTTGAGGGCTTACATTCTCAAGAATGGATTTGAAAACTATTACTGGTTCATTGGTTTTCCTAAATAATCCAAGGGTGTTGATGGTGGATTTTCATTTAAGGCTAAAATTGTAAAAGCCAAAATTATGCGCTAACATCTTGCAAAAGATAAAGCCATTAATGAGTGATGAATACTTCTTCACTTTACTAATTCACCTAGAATGGAGCATGTTGCAACAATCCCAAAGATTTTGTGAATTAAATACACGAAATTCATCCAGGTTGGAGCATGTAGCAACAATCCCATATACCACGTGAATTTACAACATTATTAATTAATGCATATCCAAATTTTTGTATTTCTTGTATTCATTACCGGTGCGGCATGACAACTGAGTGTTGTTCTCAGAAGAGCAACACGAATCTCCAAGCATTAATAATGAAGCATGTACGAAATACCCATACAGGCTACAACTCTCGGTGTGTTATACTAGCCCGATTGAGCATATTTGAACATGGACTGACCATATCAGTCTCAGAAACGATCACGACCATCCAACTTCACCAGCATGATTGGATGACTTAGATTAAATCCATGACCCCAAGCAGGTATTGGAATATTCACCGACCCAACGCGGGCCCCGCATGGTCGTCCTCCCCAAAAGGGTGGCATAGTTTGCCAAACCGTCCAAACCAAAGCAGTATGGACGGAAAACCCTAAATTAGGGTTTGCGACACATTACATATATCGCAAAACAGTCTCAACCATCCATCTTTGCAGGCATAGATGGAGGGTGTAGATGTAGATTCAAAGGGCTCAGAGCATGTCAACATAAACACCGTGCGCCCGCCTACATACCTGACTGATCGGTCAGGACCAACTATGGTTGGTCGTCTTGATTCGTGCGCCCCAAACTGGGTATGACACACGGCCAAGCAAAACCTAATTAGGGTTTGTGTCGCGATCACGAGCGTCCATTTTCTCTGCACGAATGAAGGGTCCAGGAATAGACTAAGCAGGTCCGGTAAGTATCAACACGATCACTGTGGGCCCACCTATCTCCACACCCGATCGGCCACGACCAAACTTGGCTGTACACCTGGATTCGCGCTCCCAAGCTAGGCGTGGTCACACTCCCCAACCACAAACTGATCTCGACCGCTCAAGTTTACCGGACAAATTGAGTGGCTTAAATCACGTTTCTATGAGACGATGAAGTACATGTATATACACCATCCCACCGTATGCACGTCGGGCTGATTGGCCAAGACCGACCAAGCTTGGTCGTCTTGGAACGCGCGCCCAAAATTGGCATGATGCGCGGCTTTTGCGGCACCAGATTTCTGTTGCAAATCGATCTCAACCGCTCCTCTTTGCCGGTCAAATTGAGTGGCCTAGATCGCACCTTCTTTGTCGTCTACACGCATGCCCGGTCGGTCCTTTCCAAAATACCTCCCATGCTTGGATTCGACCAACCTGAAGAGTGATGCTTGCGCACCTCTTCAAAAACCCTAATTACATCAACGGTCGCGGATGAGTGTCTCAAAGATCATCTCGTCCGTCCAACTTCACCGGCTTGGTTATACAACCCTGGTCAGGAGTTAATTGGTCAGTGAGGCGTCATGGTGATCACCACCCGTCACTTTACCACACCATGATGCAGTACCTGCATAGAATACACACGATGCTTCACAAGTATCGACTTCATAAATAACTTAGTTATTTAGTCTAGCATTACATGATACTTTCTGTGGGTCCCACGATCCACACACTCGAGACATCAGTCATGTCACAAACTGGGGGATACATACTGGGGTATTGGTCTGAGCGGTTTACGACGTGCAACGCGCCATCACAAGAACGTGTCGAGAAGTCATGGACGATTAGAGATGACAGGAGAAGTGGGCAAGACTGGTCGTGTAACACTAACACACAACTCCACTACTCCATCACTCCACTTCCTCCACTTCCCACGAGAGACGTGAATAAGGCTCAAATGACTTTTATAAATAGGTTCTCCTCCCTATTTTCAAAAACAACAAGAACAAGTCCAGACAACAGAGGCAAGTGTTGATACCATCGTATTCAAACACCGGAACTAATAGCTTACATCCTGCAAGCCAGTTCGGCTTTCTGATACAAGTCATGCATAGCCAACACCTTCACAATCTCAACACCTTCTTCGCTTCCCTCCCTAAGATCAACCCCATCTCCTTCACTTTGTGACCGAAACAAGTCTGGAATGGCCATTTCTTGGTTTAGGCCGGATTTGCACAGATTGAGTTCTCGAATCTACAAGCACTCCCGTGTAGTGCATTTGTTTAAGGTTTAAACTCATTTCTCATCCACACACCCGAAATTACCAAAACCGGCAGAGATAGTTTTCACCCAAAACAATTGGCGACCACAGTGGGAGGTTAATCTCTCGGTTGTAAAGTCAATTTCTTCAAAATCCGATTCAATTTTATCAATTTCGAAAAGGGTAGATATTAGGACCAATTAAATCATCAATCCATTTCAAGATGGTAGAACTCAGGTCTGGATCATCAATCAATTCTGATGGAGCTAGTGTGGATAAAACTCCCGGTGTCGATGTACCTGTCAGTGGAGCCACCGTGGTCAATACATCTTATGGAGCCGTCACTTCTACCACCAGTGCCAGCGTAGCAGGAGATGTTCCAGTAAGTGTAACACCTCCCATCACCATAGCCAGAGCAGCCGCAAATCCCGGCATCTCATCAAGTGTAACACCTCTGGTAGTCACCAGAGTAACAACTTCCACTCCTTCATCAGGACGAGGAGCCGGAGGGACGAAAGGAGGACCATCCCCCATTACCATTGCAGACTTGATGGAGAAGCAGGAAGTTCTTGCTAAGACTCAAACGGATATGGCCGCAACTCAGAAATAGGTACTCACTTTTCTTAAGACATTAACTGATCGATTGCCACAAGAGCCGCGATATCCCCTGGAGCAAAAACGGAACGCATTCAACGCACCGTAGAAGGTACTTCAGCGGCGCGGACCTCCATGGACCTGATCAAAGAAGCGACATCAGATATGAGCGGTCCTGTCATGGAGACTCGTACACTGGGGACTGATCCTCACAACGATCCTCCTCAAGTCAATAGTTTCACTATGAACCAGAGGCCGGTGGATCGGGAAGCGGTTTCTCTAATGGAAAGTTTATGCGAACTTTCACACCTCGAAGAATCAGCGCGCGGAGACGTTTTGATGCAATCAACCAGAGGAAGGTCACGACCTTGCCCTACATGTCACCGCACGCATCAAGGATTCAGAGTTCAAGATGGCCCTTATCTACACAGGAGCGTCTTCGAATGTGATTACTCTAAAGACTCTCAGGACATCCAAGGTTCTCCCAGGAAAGGTCGTACGGAAGCCTACCACAATGACGGACTCCGAGGGAAACCAAACCAGCACATACGGGAGAAGCTCTGTGGAAATAATCAGACAAGTTCGTTGCGTCCCACTCTCCACGTGGGCGTCAATTCAGGAAGAAGACCGGCTTGCATCATTGAGGGCTAAAACCCACGATGCATCTTTGCTGACGAAGCATTCTTCTCCATCCTGTGAAGCCACGGCCCACGTTCACACGAAGAGGGAACGAGCTTTTGTGGCGAGTCGTGACCAGAAAGGGAAAACGGTATACCGACACTGCCATTATCAATTAGCAGGGGAGACTGTTACCCAGTCTCTCCACCCAATAGAATGCTACAAATTTTTGTATGTTTTCCCTTAAAAATAGATATAATGGAAGAGTAAATAGTGTTGGCGGTGTGTAGTGAAGTGCTCACTGCTTGTTGTTTTAAAAAAAAATACAATAAGTCAACTTCCAAAGAGATAATCACGTCAAATAAGAATTCATTTTCACTCTTAACCTACATATATATCCCATAACTAGTCTAGAATGGAAATGATCGATTCTTTCTTACCTACCATTACAAAACATACTTTCTATTGTATTGGGAACGACATGATAAATTCTAAATTCCAAATTCGATCCCAAAATTTACCCCCTAAATTCAACCCAATGCCAACCTTTACAAACATTGGCTGATATTATTGATCATTTGTCATATACTTGGATCTAGGAAAAGTTGTCGCAACTACCGCCTTTGATAACAACAAGAACTATAAACATCTCTATACCAGTGACAAGATCATTTGACCAGACACAAAATCCAGATATTTATATACGACTGTATTAGAGCAATGCTCGGTTGAACCCTACAAGTTTTGTTATCTCAAGTTTGTTGTCAATGTTAGATGACCAAAACTATATTTTGATTTCTAGTCTACTGAGTCAAGTCTCGGACTAAGTTAGAATTTGGTAGTTGAGTATCAGACATCACCCTCAAAGACTGATGATCGACGAAGACATTTGGAGAACTTCTGTATCAGGTATGTGGATACTGAAACTATTCTATTTTACTCACTATCTTACCATTCTATATGTTGAGACTATGTCGTATGACTTCTAGTAGATTTATAAAGAAGAAATTTCGAGTCAACTTATCTTGTTAAAAAATTTGAAACATGATTCTAGCAAAGATGTTCAACGACCCGTAACAATATTAGTTCGAAACAATTTACTGTTTCGATAATTAATTTGTGGATCAATTAAAAATCACCCATTTCAGTGATTTTATCATTCAGGAATGTTTCAAACATTATAAGAGAGAAATTCATGAACTACTGATTTTTATGCTCAGTGTATGTTTGCAAACCACTTCGAAAGCCATAGATATCTAAGTTTCAGAAATACAGGGAAGGTTGGCGAACCGGTTCGCAAACTGTAAGTTCAGATTGGGACAGCTCACGAACTGTGGCGAAGCCGGTTCATGAACTGTAGCCATTTGAGTTCAGGAGTCTTGTAGGGTTGACGAACCCGGTTCACGAACCGTAGCATCCTGACTCATAAACAAGCTTTACGGGTCACGATACGTTTCACCAACGGTCCCAGTAGAATTTAGCAGATGCTCAAAAACTTATTTCTTAAAAATATGTTTAGCATTTCTATGACTCTCTTAAAAACTTCTAAGACTTCATTGATCACATAAACACTTATGCGTGTGCGTCATGATTATTTCTTAAGTGTTCAAATGAACATCAATTTGCTTATTGTTCATATGGCATATTTACTAAACCGAACAATCATTATACACGTTCCGTAACCGGACCATAGTGTATATTCTTATTTTGTATTTTCAAGATTAATTCTCACATATTTTAATTGAAAACCTAATTAGAATTTCATCTCAACAAAGAAAGTGGTTGCTTGATTCTTAAGTTATTTTAGCTCGAATTCTAAGCAACCCTCAGTCTTGAAAAACTATAAATAAAGATGCTCTTTCAACTGGGAAATTCAATCCCTTACATTTTGTGTCCTAGCGGATTGCTAGAGTCTTCCTCTATTGAACTAGGTTTCCTTTGAGGAACATAATTGGGTCTACGACTGAAATACTTCACTTTGGGTATTCGTGAATCCAAGTCCGACTATCTTTACCTTGATATTTATTGAAGATTGTTCTTAAGAGGTGGTAAAATATCCAGGCTTCTCATCTAAGTGAGTGTAAGTGTTCCAGATTGTGAGGTTTATTATCTTTGTCTATAGATTTCAAAGCCTTGATCTTTGATTTAAAGGGAAATCAAATAGGCTTATCTGTTAGAGGTAAACTGCTATCAAAAGTCTTCACTGAGGTTGAAGCAACTCTTATGCTGTAAAGGATGTTATCTAAGGGAATCAATTACACAGAGCCTTGCAAGGTTTTAGAGACGTAAGGAGCGCGACTGTAACTGAATTGCTTGAAGGGTGGATTCGTTCTCAACTACATTGCAGTCTGAAGTCTGATAGTAGGTTAGTGTCTATAGCTTCTTAATACAATTTGGTCTTTAAATCTGGACACGGCCCCTGGGTTTTTCTGCGATTGCGGTTTTTCTTGTTAACAAAACCTCTGGTGTCTTGCGTTTTTCCTTTCCCCCATTATATTATTTATTTTTATAATTGGATTGACGCAAGTTATACAATTCAATATTAGTATATAAGTCCATCAATTGTGCTCGAATATGACTTGTTTCTTGTATAATTCGTATCTTGAAAGATAGATAACAAGTTTACTTGACAGAATTCTGATTAGATTATTTGGATATGACTAGATTGATCTTGGATATTGATTTTTGAGATCATCCAACTACTCTTCTTAACAATCAGGTTCACATGCTTGTATATATACATATTGATTGGAAGAGATAGAGATATAAACTCTACATAAATATAGTCAAGGATCATTAAGTTGGTCTGCTTGCAATTGTAATAGGTTTTGTCCATACAGGTTGCCGAATGAAAAAGTTGGTGGCGTACTTGGTACCCCTGTGTTTTTAAACTGTCTTGGATACAACTTTAAATCGAGCTCCAGTTGATCTCCTAGAAGCGAAAGCTGAATTAGTTGCACGCTATAATGTCGTATTTTAATCAGATTTTGGATCAATCTATGTTGATTGACGGTCTAAGTTGTGTTGTTGTTAGAAAATGCCATTCTTTTTGGTTTTGAATCTTCCAAGTTATATTCGCACAATATTCAGACCGATTTTTTTCGGATCCTTCGATAAAAGATTCATTCTCTTCATTAAAAATAGGAGGTAGAACCAAATAAGATTTCATTTTCAATTAATCCCTGAAGTTAAATACCTCATTCAATAATAATTTTTTTATCCAACCCATAGGAATCAATATAAAAGGAAGATCCCTTATTAGATACTAGATCTAGCTCGGTTATTGATAGAGTGAAAAGATCTACCATTTTTTGAAATCTCTATTCTGATTTAAAATCGTGGTCTTACGTGTACCCCATGTTTCGGTCATGGAATAAATGAAATAAAAAAATTGTATTTTGGTTCAAGAATGAAATCTTATTGGAACTGTCCATATCCGGTTCATCCTTCAGAACCATATCAATCCCATATCTAATAAAATAGGATTAATTGAGACGTATGGTATTTTGTAGATACGTAATTATGCTGAATATATCAACCATTTCTTTATTTTTGGTCGTCTAGAAGGGATAAAATAAACATCTTGTTCTTTCTTCAACAATTTATGATCTCAAGTGGACCTCTTAGTAGGATTAAAACCCAGATGAACAACTAATAATCTGTTAGAGAAAAAAGAACGAATTGATTTTGTAGCGTTCCCAAGAATTGCTACGATTTCTTCCGGAAGCAGATGATTATTAATCTTCTCCTCACGTTCCATGAATATCCGGGACGTTGAGGAATGTCCAAGCCAATCTAGTTCGGTCAATCCGATACCCATACCGACAGCTAGATAAGGTTATGTTCCACTAATACCAGATGATGTCAGGCGACAAGAGTTGGATAATATCATGTCAATACATTGGGCAGACAAAAATCAAGGTCATTATCTCCATAAATCAATTGTAGATACACAATTAGAAATGGAAAAATTTATTTAAGCAACACTTATCAAGGATGGCTACACAGAGGCTTTTTTTATTTCGAATTGGAGGGAAATCCGCGGGACGAACCAAAATACCAATCAAATACTACGACGCCCCTGAAAGATAGAGTTTTTCTTGTGGAAATCTATGAATAAAAGTTTACCCATTCAACATCCTAAAAAAAATCCACCCCACAGACTCTAACCCCTGACCAATCTGCAATGTTGCTCCAAAAATAACTATCTATATTCTTCTGCAATGCCAAGTTTCGTGAGAACTTGGAAAATATTCTTCATACATCTCTTTAATCACCTAAATACCTTGCATAATATACCTACTTAAATTAATCGTTCGACGTCGATCCGAAAAAATTATGCAATACAAAGCCCATCTGTAATCACCACTACACTTTGTTTCCTATTAGAATTCTTAGGGATGTGGTGTTGGGGTTTTGTTCCGTATACAAAACCATATGGATGAAATTGGACTTTTGGTAACATAAATTGAAGCAGAAATAGTGACTGATGATGTCAAAACCGTAGCTAGAAGGTTATTTTAGGAATTGAATGTCTACAAGGTTTGGTTGGATCAGGAAACTTGTATGATGGTTTGGAGGAGTGTTTTCCAAGTTTAGGATTTCCTAATTAAGGTGTGAGGATATTCTTAGAAGTTCTCTAAGACTTGGGGATCAAAACTACTATATAAGAGGATTTATATGGTGAGGAGAAATCATTCTCTTGTGTATTTTCTTGTAACATCCTATTGACAAGATGTAAGGGCACAATCTGTGTTCAATAATGGTGGGTGATGGGGTGAAAACCATGTGAGAAGAGTGACTTGTAGAAAGAGTGGTTATGGTAAAAATCTAGGGTTTCTAGGGTTCATATGGGAGAAGCTAGAGTTCGTGATGTTCTTCATGTTCTTGACATCTAAAATCGAAGCAAGCATGGTGATGGAGGTTTTTGTAAGAAGAAGAACAAAGGTAGAGGTAAACTCTTCGTGATATGTCTAGTTGTTTCTAAGTCGTTTATCTCTAGTGGGTTATATAACTAGTTGATCATAAGATGTGTGTCGATGTAAAAACTTGTGATGATAAAGAAATATTTTCGGGATGGTCTTGGCCGTGGATGTAGTATACAAAGGGTAGGTGAACCGCGTAATCTTTGTGTTGTGTGTGATTGTCTATTGTCGTATTGATTATATATTCATGCTAGTATTATCCGTCATGCCAATCTAAAGGTGTACGTAAAGGATTCGATCTAAGTTATCTAAAGTAGGATGTTTCATGAAATTGACTTTTATGGAAATATGATGGTTCGAGATGAACGTAACCTCGATATCCCGACATGTTGTGATTTTTTGTTCAGGACTATGTCCCCGTACATTTCTTGCATCAAATTGATAGTTGAATTTAGGGTTTACCCGACGAAGCTGTCTGAAAAGCCTAATAACCAATTTTCGCGGCATACAAAAGCGCCATTGAAAATCTTCATCTGAGTAAACACAAAACACGCATCATTTATTGATGTCATTAATCTCGAAACCTCCACATATATCTTCTTGTCAATGATGCTCTTTGTTCCAGAGCTCACGCTACTTGCCTCGGACATAATTGTATTATGGCGTTCGGCGTCGTTGCTTCGTCGTCTGAATCTTCATCCATTCGATCCAGTTGAAGCATCCATTGTTGTTGTTGTTGATGTTGTTGGAGAAATAACGAGGCAACTATTTGCACTTCCCCATTTTCCAAAGCAGGATCCATATAGATAATTTTTGTTGTTGATTTACACGACTTAAAACAAAGAATATATCGATGGAAGAAATTTGATAGAAGAAAATCGATAGAAGAACTTTGATGAATTTCTGTAAAAATAAAAAATAAATAAAGATTGTATGCGTTTATTGGTGGATGGATAATGATTTACATAGGTATAATTGGCAGATAGCAATAGCTTCTCAAGTTGCACCGAGGCTCGATCCTTATTGAACCGAGCCTTGACTCAAACTGGGACGACCATCCCTGGTGAGGATGGTCGGCTCAACCTCTATCCGGTATTTATTTTTTTTACTGTGAAAAAGTGTTTTTTCCCGTCCACGTGAATCGTCAAATAAACAAATTCGATCATTTGCATTGGACTTCCTTAAAACTGTAATATTTTCTTCAGTACAAAACAAACATATGTTACTAGGCTCCCAATTATTGTTTTGTAATTCTTTTTTTTTTTTTTTCAAATATTATTAATAAGTATATAATTCAAAAACTTACCAAAAGTTAATCGATAGTCAAGGAGTTGCTCAAGGAAAACCCATGTTGGGTACATATGAACTTTGATGCTTTTCCGTATTTTTAAAATGGATTACTGAACCATGAATGGTTATTAAAGGAATCCTATTATTGGGGACGTAGGGGGTTGGGTTTTGGGGGGCTTAAATTGATAATTATAACCAAAGGGTGGATGTGGGGAGACCAAATCTAGGTACAACATCAAAACTACCCCAATTAAATTAAGTGGGAATGTTATAAACACCCCTACTATCCATGGGTCTTTCATAAATACCCTTATCCATTTATGTATTTACCCATGATGGCATAATTGAAATTTTATCTGCAATCACAATTTTGTAATTTCCTCTTTTAACCTTCCTCTCCAATTTTGGTTCTTGTTTACTTCATCGAACACAGAGAAAAAAATCATCCCTTCAACCACCATCATCTCCATCGCTCCCACCACCATTAAAATTTCAATCGCCTCCACTGCAACCAGCATTACCACCTTCATCACGTCCGCCACTACTATCAGATAGTGAATGACAATTTTTCGATTTCAAATCGATTTGTAAGGTTTCGGAAACCTAATTTTGTCGATTTCATATTGATTTTTCTAACTTGAATCATGATTAAAGCATGGATATATAACTATCTCTTCTCAATCTCTTTATTCTAGCTGGTGATTGCCGAAGGAGATGGTGCAGTGTTGGTGGAGAAGGATTATTTGAAACTGTGGAGACATCGAATATAATCGCGCTCAAAGAGTAATGATGATGATGTGGTGGTAGTGGTCACGGTGGTAGAGGAGGTATGTATTTCGATCTTATTGGTGTTTTCATTTTGAGATTTGGGGTTTTTAATATTCTTTGAGAAAAATGCATTCACGAATTAGTGTTTTACCTATGTTTATGATAGTATTCAGTGAACTTTTTATTTTTTGGATGTTGCAGCTTTGGATGTTGTGGTAATGGTTGTTGATGATGTGGTGGTGGATAATTCTGTAGTGGAATGCTGCTGGTGGTTGTTGTGAAGGTGTTGGTGGATAATTTTGGTGGAAGTGCTGCTGGTGGTTGTTGTGAAGGTAAGAAAATATATTAATTACTTTCTGTATTCAGTTACCAGGGTATGAGATTTTGTTATTCAAATAATTTCATCTTACCACTAGCATTTGCAGTAGTTTTTCGCAACTTAATCGGTTTATTTTTTTGGAAGAATCCCTGTTTTGAGTCTAGATGATGCAAACAAAGGCTTGAACGCTATCAGTTCAATGGGAAATGTAGAGACTAGTGGATATGAAGATTAATGCCAAAAATGAGTTAATGCCAAAAATGTAGAGACTAGTGGATATGAACGGTAAAAATGAGTTGGAATAATGGCAAACATCCTTTACCTTTAATCTGGACCGTTCTAGATCTTGGCTATTTGAATTTATGTAGCAATGACGTTCTGAAAATGTATTTTTGCATTTTCTTATGCAGGTGTTGTTGTGGATGCAAAAGCACAAATAGTTGGAATTCGTGACCGTAAACAATGATGGTGACGGACTCCAGCCCCCTATATCATCTCAAAGAGACTCCACAAGTATAGTTCATGCCGAAGGAAAACGTGTGGTTACTGCAACCAATCCATATGCCAAGGATGCGGCAGATCTATTGAGGTACTTGTATGTTCTTGTGAGATGAGTTGGTTGCACAGTTGCCGGTTTTTAAACCTGTATTATCACTCTTTTGGAAATCTATTCAAGTTACTGCATCTTAACTTATAATTTATGTGAGTATTCAATTCCTCCCTTTGCACGTGTCATCAAAATTAGAAACGTCTTTTCTTAGATTGATTTACATGTAGTTATTATTTGTGCATAATACATATATCGTACGGAGGGGTCCAATACATTTCTTATTTTTTAAATGGTAACAACTATCCTCCAAATACTGAGATCTTAAAAGGGAAGGAAAAATGGTTGTTACTGTCTACTAACTTTGTTCTAAACACCCACGGATATTAACCAATTCACTAGCTCTATATGGTATACTAAAGATAGAAATTGCTGATTTTTATTAGTTGAATCCTGCAACCAATTTTGTTACAACCATGATTTCATTCAGTAACATAGTTTTCGATGGGTGTCGTTGTTGCTTTAGTGTGATATTGAACTGCAAAAACATCAAGTCTGTGTATGTAGTATAATTTTTTGTGATTTGCTTCTTGCAGAGGGATTTCAGGTTATGAAGGAGATAATTTTAGGTTGTTTGTTGGTTGACATGTTTGGTTTTTATTACTGGTGGATGCGTTGTTTTGTAATGACGAATCTGTGGTGCAATGGTAGCACAACTGACTATATGTCATAAAATGTTTGTTTGACTCAAGTCAAGTTCACGCATTTGGGTATACTTTTTCTTATGGAGACAACTTGTGCTAGTTGCGTCCAAATTTGGAGACAACTTGAACAAGTTGCCTCTATATTTGGTAACAACTTGGGCTAGTTGCTTTCACTTTTGAAGACAACTTTGGGCTAGTTTCCTTCACTTTTGAAGACAACTTGGGCTAGTTGCCTCAGATTCAGAGACAACTTGGGCTAGTTGCCTCAGATTTGGAAACAACTTCAGCAAGTTGACTCCACATGGTGGTGTTGGTCGTTGGAGGTAGCGGTGGTGGTTAGTGGTGGTCGACAGTGGCGTTATACGCATAACTAGTGAAGACTAATTCTTCGCCTTCTTCTCGCTATTTTTAGAAAAAGTAAACTAACTTGTCCGCATAACTGATCGTGTTTTTTTTTTTGTATACATGTTGCTTCGGTACGAACATTTTCTCACTAGTACATGTATAGAAATTCAAGCACGGCTTAGCTATGCTGGATGGAGTCTCTACTTCCTAATGTCAATTAGCTTTCATAGTTTCATTTATTTCATATATGTCTCTCTGTCAGTAGAGATTCAATACATATTTAGTATGTGTAGTATGTCTACTGGATGTTGCTTTCACTTTTAGGAGGCAACTTGAGAAAGTTGCTTTCACTTTTGGAGGCAACTGGAGCTAGTTGATTCCAGATTCAGTAGAAGCTACTAAGTTAACTACTTACTCCAATTATTGGCTTGGTTACGTCATGCTTTCTGGAATTCAATGGAACACAAGAGAAATGGCTACCCAGTTAAGACTATGGAGTTGCTGCAATCAATGACTTTGCATCGAATTACATGTCCCAGGTACTCATTTGATAATGCATTTTTAGTGAGGTTGTATATGTTCTAGTCACCACCATTTGATGGTATACATGGATTACAAGCTTGTTGTCTTGTAAAATCCAATGTAGAAGATAAATGGTGTCCATACATCAAAACCAAGATACCAAAACCAATTCAGGTCATGGAAATAGTTCAATTCAATTTATATTATGGAGTAATTTTTTATGAATCACTTAACGGTGCTCGATTTAGTGGTTGCAATGAAACTTAGGTGAATTTCTGAGGTGGTGGTGTCTAGTGGTGATACTCTCTTATGGTAAGCTTTGGTATATGGTTAACCATCATATATAGAGAGTCATTTGAAATGGTGATAATTACTGCAGTCTATTTTCAGCATTTTTGATTTGATAGATGATCCAGTGTTTGACGTGCTATACATTTTTATGCGGTTTTATTGCAGCATCAATAAGATGAGAAGAAGACTTGCCCGAGTTGTCCACAGATTAGGTGAAGATTGTCTAATCTTTTTCTGGGCACTTTACTTTGCTTCAAGTCTATACATGAAGATCAGTGTCAATATTCATAAATGTGTCCTCCTGCACCATATGGTTCCAAAAGATTGCAGGCTCAGTGTATTTTGAGTATGAGACTTTGTATTTTGTAAAACCCATTAAGTGATGTGTATTAATGCTATTTCTCTCTCTAAATGATGTCTCTTAGTGTATGTGGTTTATGATGGTACCCATTATGTAAATTTGTTTGGCCTCTAAAAATTTTATCCGGAGGCAACTTGAGCAAGTTGGTTCCACTTCAGAGACAACATGAGAAAGTTGGCTCTACTTATGGAAGTAAAATTAGATACAACTTGTGCTAGTTACTTTCGCACTTAGAAGCAACTTGAGCTAGTGGCTCCAGATTTGGGGACAACTTGTGCTAGTTGCTCTCGTACTTGGAAGAAACTGGATCAAGTTGGTTCCAGCTTTTGGAGACAACTCAGCAAGTTGCCTCCACTTTCAGAGCTTAGACTGGTAATTAGTTTACTACACTTCTGGAAATAACTTGCGCAACTTGTGGAAGTAAAAAAATTCAACAAAAGTACTAAACATCCCAAACTCTTATTGCCACCGCCTATCGAGAACAAAGGTTTGATGCTCAACAAAACATAGACAAATATAAATAAATGAAAACAACTACTGTGGAATACTGGATTACTAAACAACTAGAAGTTCAAGGACCAGATTCGTGAATTTATCAATAAGAGAGGTATAACTACATCAACATGAGAAGTAATACCATACATTGGAAATAACAACAAGTGAATCCTACTATGTCAAAGGAAACACTTAATCTTAACATATCCACCAGCAGGGTTCATTCCTCTAGCCTCGCTTATATCTGACTTAAGGACTGTAGCATTCTCCCAACAAACTTTCTTTGCATATTCCTCACCTGGTAGTAGATTTTAACTTGCATTAGCTAAGAAACAAAATCCCTGAAATGGAAATCAACCACATTCTTCATTGATTTCTTGTGCTCTTCATTTGACCGGTCCCTGCTTCAGTCTCACCACTGTCAATTCTGCTAGAATAGTAAAGGGTTTGACATCAAGTGGGCAATGGATAGTAAATAAATGAATGGATAATAAATAAACTAGTCAGGATAGACAACAAGCGAGTATAAATTTATTTATTATCGGATATAAAGCCCACTTATTCATATTTCAAATGGGTCAGGGGATGGATCACCTATGTCTTCCTCTGCATGACCTGAACTGGTACTTGTAGGAGTTGCTAGAGAGACTCATGCAACTTGGAGAAGCAACTACTGATGTGCTATATTTATCTACCACTGCACCAAGATCCATTTGGGAAGATTGATCAATGTTGAGTCCAGAACCGTAAGCCCCTAACTGATAATTTTCATACTCGCGTACTGACAGGGTCGTCTTGCTGGTTGGTCTTGTTGTTCTGAGCAACAAACGATACATGTATTTATATTGGCAGGACACTGAGCAATCCTAATTATTTCCCCTAAAGATAACAGTTAAGAGAAGATGGTTCATATTTCAAATACTAAACTGAGTAATCCTCTGTAAAACGAGGATGTATTTTTATATGGAGATGCAGTTATAGGTTTTACCTCATCAACCAACTTCTGCAGGCTCCTTAAAAACTCCGTAAGATGCATTTTCCTAGCAGACAGTTCTCCTCTTCTTGAGAAATCTCCTATAAAGAAATTTATATATTTCATTCAAGCATAAGCGAAGGGTTCCACACATACGATACCGAAGTAGACCTCTAATTGAAAAAAAAATTGCACTGGCAACTGGAATTCCATGTCAAAAGCTTACGCACCTTATATGTGTGCCTCATCGGTCTATCATTTTCATATCCAACACCCCGAAAAGCACCAGTTACTGTTGATTAGATTAATAAAAAGAAGTTTTAGAAGTTAAAACCACATATTACGTGGTAACCACGATAGAACGCCAATGACATAAGATTGGAACTTGCACAATTGCACATAATCTATTCGCTATCCCTCGACCCTAATCAGGCAGAAGAAACACAATTTTATTCATCCATTATACTAGACATGTATTGTATTGTACACACTCTGAGTGATGCTGCTACATACTATATGACAGCATGGTATACCGAAAGCTCACATTTTTAGAAATAAGACATAAAATAGAAAACATGTTCAACATTTCTTGTTGTAACCTAAGAACCGAAAGCCATATTACATTTCTTCAGTAAATTCCATTTTTTGAAGATAAAACCTTTAGTATCCTCAGTTATATTACAATTAAACAGTAAATTCAAACTGCTATACTACTAATTTAATAGTAAATGAATCAAAATCGGTAAATGAAACAACATCACTATGAAATTAAACAGAAACAAGTAAACCAGGAAACTTACATTTACTGATTTCTTTAACATCAACAGAAGCTGTTGATTTTATTGTTTTTGATACTCTTCAAAGTACAAACCCTAAAAATTGAAATCATGTACGAAACCCTAAAAATTGAAATCAAATAAAATTTAAACTGAATCGAGACATAAAATCGTTGTTTACCTTCGATTTGATCCCTTTTCAAACTGTAGTTGTTGAAGATCCAAAGTAAATCATTCTGAAACCTAATCTTCTCGTGTTTTTTTTTATGTGCTTCAGTTAGATTTGATCTTCTAGATCATAAAATAGTATAGATCTACTGATTTGTGTGTTTAATTTGGTGTTTAAAAATCTGATTTTGTTCAGTTTTCTTCGATTTCTTTTTGATTTGTTTTGGTTTTCTGTCTGGAGAGAGAGGAAGAAAAACGAATTGAAATGAAAATACTGCTAGTTATTTGTATTTATTTAGGGACATTTTAGTAAACTACTAACCCGAGTTTGGGATTTTAGAAGCTTAGGGGTATAATTTAAGTTGATAAGGGTATATTTCAATGGGCCTCATAGTAGGGGTATATAGATAATGTTCCCTTAAATTAAATATATTATCGTATTACCCAATTTAATCTAATTTAAAAAAAATGAAGTCAAAAAAAAAAAAAAAAAAAATCTATCATCCTTCTCTTTTCTTCTCCTTCATCAATCATGATCAAAATGATGATTTATTTTTATTTATTTTTTTTGCCGGATCAAAAATCAAGAAATTGAAACAAGTTTACAACCTTATAAGCTTCCATCCATAAATTTTATTAGGTAAGAATCGACAAACCCCTTAATATTTTTTGATTACTTAAATACGTTAAAATGATCAAAATATGATTCAGTTTCAGGAAATACTTACGGCTAGGAATTCATCATTTCCGAGCCGTAAGTAGTTCATTTACGGCTACGAAGCCGATATTTTCTTCACTCACGGCTGGGAAATGATGAATTCTTAGACGTAATAATGTTTACGGCTAGGAGTTCATCATTTCCTAGCCGTAAGTTCACGAAAAAATCCAGAATAAATATTTGAAGTACGTTTTATACCCAATCTCAAAATGAATGAGTATATGTATCACTTCACACTCGAATTCAAATAGAGTATAAGTTCATACTCGATTTCAGAATGGATATGGTTTTATACGGATTCCAAAATGATACGTTTATACTCTATTTCAAAATGAGTACAAAGGTATAAACGATTTCAAAACGAGTACAAAGGTATAAACGATTTCAAAATGAGTATAAGTTAATACTCGAATTTATAATGAGTATTACTTTATACTCGATTTCAAAAAGAGTACAAGGTTATACTCGATTTAAGATCTTGTATGAAGTGATTCTTAGGTCTACTCATTTTATGAGTATCATTATGTACTCAACCTCAAAATGAGTTCAGCTATATACAAAATTTTCAAATAGAGTATAGGCTCATTACGGCTGGAATAATGCTGAGTTTTTAGCCGTAAAAAAGAGGTTACGACTGGGAAATGTTGGATATGTAGACGTAAAGCAGGTATACGGCTGGGAAATGTTAAAATCCAAGCCATAAATATATTTTACAGTTAGGAATTCCTAGTCGTATGCACTTCTGATTATCATAAAAAATGAAAAAAAACAGAGGTTGTATTGCGCAAGGTTTTCCAGGCCGTAACTTATCATACGGCTGGGAAACCCAGCCGTAATTTGTTCTGAAAATTTTAAAAAAATACTTTTGGCTGGGCGTTCTTTATTTCCCACCGTCAAGTGTTGATTTCGGTTGGGTCGACAACATATCCCAACCGTAACCCCTAGAAAATTAAACCCAGAATTTTTATGATTTTTAACGGATTTGGATCAATCAAAGTTGTTACGGGGCATGTTTATGAGGTTCTCTTGACTATTTTTCAGGATGTATTTCATCACTTTCTTCAAAAAAATTCAAATTTTTTTATCAAAATCACCTTCTCCTTCTTGCAAATCCAAAAAAAAAAGAAAAACAATAGTTTTGATTTTCAATAGTTTAATCTAATGATTAGTATAATCCTTTCACTAATTTTAATTAGTTTAGTTAATCATCCCAATTAACACTAATTTAATTAAGGGTACATTAGATATTATTGAAAATAGGTGGATAAGGGCTCTATAAATTGCTATTTCATGACCCTATACAGCCCCAAAAAAAAACCAATATACACAAAAGCTAAAGGGAAATGAAGTTTTTTATTTTAAGCAAAGAAAGGATATATATAATCAATAGAAAATTACATTATCCCTCCGGATCCGAATCAAAGTAAAGTAGATACTAAGATCACAAAACACACTCATTAGCAACGTTAACTATGAAAGTTCACATGCGGAGGGGAAACAAAGGTACATACTGCAATCACTCTGGTTGTCGAGGACAACCGATCTATGCATGCTTCACTTTAACTGTTTAGCAGTCTTGCTTTTACGGACATACTATACATACATATACATGCTCACAAAACAATTAGAAAAATATTTCTTACTTTATTAAGTCTACTATCATGGACCATGTTAATGCTTGACCCTCCGAGCTTAGCCCTACATGTTGAATTGTTGATAGATTTTGCAAAGTCCAAAGTACAGTATATTGCAAACAATTTTGAGTATAGTTTTCCTTTCCGATCAACAAATCGGTAGATTGTCAAGGTTTTCTTCTCAGGACATCAACATACGGTAAGTAACTCCACAACTTTGTTAAAGAAGATGTTCACCTACGCGAGTACGGTTGGATTTTGACCCACGAAACTGAGAACGGGGGACCATAACGTTTGACATCTCATGGCATATGAATATACAAACCCAAAAAGAAGCTAGATTTCAATCTGGGATAACAAATAGGTATGGCAAGATTAGCAACATTGCTAATAGGGGTACCAAATTAAGTGGGGTGAAAAATTATAATAAGACAAAACGGATTTTCATATAAGACAAAACAGTTTTTACCTTGGCTTGGTACATCTCCAGTAAGCCTGGCACCCCATTAGCATTCCTCAAGATTAGGGAAATAAAATTATAATTTAAGGGATTGGAGGGTTGGGCCCTCTTCCTCCGCTATTGCCCATAGGGTCTGTGCCACCATGTGTTTCATTTTAGGGCTTTGTGTCTCACTTTTTTCAATTGGTATTTTATTATCTCTATGAATATTCTATGTATTCTTAAGAATTAGTTTTTGGTGAAATTCTAGTTAAATGGAGATAACGAGAAGGATGAGGGGTGGGATGGTGTAATGATCACTGGAAGCACACATGACACATGGGTCTTGTTTTTGTTAGGTGAGAAATGAAACCCTGCGTAATACTTTGAGAGAGGCGACATCTTGATTTGCTTTTAAGAATGCTTCATTTCACGCTCATAGGGTACATAAATTTGGTGCTAGAGGCCCCATCGAAGAATGGTCTTAAATGGAATTGCCTTAGAATGACCAAGTGGCTTGCATCGTCTCAATCGACAGAACACGAGATCACCATCAAGAAACTAATTTAAGAGATGGTGGGATCAGAAGGTGCGCATACATATATTATCAAGACTATGAGTGGTTGTTGGATTGGATCACCCAACAGCTAAACTACATTATTTTTTCTGTTAATAGTAGTGGCTAGGGTGTCCTTGGACTCCTTCCTCAGGCTAACCCCTATGGTCTTCTAATCTAGCAGCTAGATTGGTCATCCGCGTCAGCTAGGGCAACCTCATAAGTCCTATGATATTACTAATCTAGCAGCTAGATTAGCAGTCCACGTCATCTGGGATCACTGTCCAACGCTGTTTGGTTCAGCGTTTTAAATTTCAGCCGTCAAATCAAATTTTGTGGTTTTTGTGATCCGTGTGATTTTTGTGAGCGTTGAACCATTCAGCGTTGGGATTCAGCGCTTTAAATTTCAGCCATCAGATCAAATTTTATGATTTTTGTGATTCGTGTGATTTTTGTGAGCGCTGAACCATTCAGCATTGGGACCACTTTTTGAGCGCTGAATCATTCTGCGTTTCAATCTCGCTGCTAGTTGAACCGCGAGCACTTGCTAGGAGAGAGAAGTAGACAGAAGTAGTGTTAACTTTTTTCCCACACTTTTTCTTGATTTGCAACACTTTTTGGCCAATCTAGCAGCTCAATCTATCCCATAGGGGTTAGCCTTACGATATCATCTTAAACCTTTGATCCAGCTGTTCTGGGCTGCCTCTAACATTTTATAGGAATGTTCTTTTAGACGGATCAAGGTGAACATTCAGGAATCAATCGACAAACCTCTATTATATGATCTGTCTTAGGCATGAGATTTCTATTTATATGGATTACAAGGGACAAATCTGCTCCATTTTGTAATTCTCAGTAATATAGAAGTTAGAGCATTTCCTATAGAATGGAATGATATGATTTGTTCATTTTGCTCCCACTATGGACTCAACAAACATGAAAAGCTGATGGTTAAACCAATAAATCTGTTGATTTGTTGAGTGAGGACAATCACTAGCTGTGCGCTTAATCTAGAGCCACACGGACGGAGGCCAGCGGGTCAACAAAAATGTGAGGATTCATATAATCCGCATGCAGGTGATCTTAAACCACCGACGATTAATCTAAAATCGCCAACGGCTACATCCCTATTTCATCTTGTTTGAGGTAGAGATGTAGAAGGTGGGAGTTTTAAATTGGTTTTCAATATTAATCTTGTTTCACCATTCTTAAGGTGCTTAACAAGTCTAATCCCTATTTTTTGGAAAGTTAATAAAGTCCTTTAAGATCACCACATGGTCCAACTCGGAGGATTTTATGAATGGTAGGCATGCTTCCTCACCTGAAGGAAATGGATCTCCATATGCCGGGTCTCCAAGTAGTCGGGAACAACACAACTCCAATCTAGACGTTAACACCAACGTTAAGAGAAGAAGATGAGGGGGTCAGAAGGCTCGAAAAGAAGCGAGAGACGCAGCCCAAAGAGAAGCAACAGAATGAGGTTGAAACGAGTTCAACAATTTTGAGTACAAGGAATTTGGGAAGAAGGTAGAACAAGATAGAAGTAGGGACCGTTGCATTGCGATAAGGAAACTTTGGATAAGTCATCTTTCGCGAGAACAACACTACAAGGATTTTAAGATGAAAAAGCTACTCTCCATGAACACTTCAACAATGAATGAACGACAACTTGCTGTATGGACTAGGAAAATGCATAAGATGGAACAACAAGTCCCTAAACAACCTGAGAATGAGAAAAACGAAGACGAAGCCGATGCCGATGATTCCTCGGAAGAAGACGAAGATGAATACCATCTTGATTAGATGTAACTGATTTTAATTCTTGTTTAGTAGTAGTTAAATTTAATTTAAATGTAATGGTTTATTTAAAATTATTTTTAATATAATTGTCTTAATTTTAATTTTAAGTTTATTCTGACTGCATTAAAATAAAAAACATTAAATTGAAACACAAATAATATTAAATTAAATAACATTACATATAATTGAAAACAATATCTATCTGCTTGGGCCTCGACCTCGCCCCTGCGCACCGTCTCTTGCTCCTTTGAACGCCCAAAGATGCTTAGTTAGATCTTCTCTTAGTTGTCCATAAAGTCATCGGTTTTGAATTTTGTCAGTGGCAAGTCTATATTCTCTCGTCGGACGACCATGCTGCACCACAAGCCTCGGCGTCAAATCTTCATCTAGAAAACTAGTCCATGTTGGGTCACGTTTGATTTCCTTAATGACCATGAATGATGCAAGTCGGCATAATTTTGTTCATTTCTTGAAGATCAAAAAAGCGTGCCGGCCCAGCTATGATGACGAACTTCCTTTTCAGTATGCCAAAAGGGCGTTCTGCATTTCATTTGTTGGAAGTTAAAGTACTTCTTATCCTTCACAGTCGTCGGTCTAATACCTGTATGACTATGAGCTTGAACCATAATTGACCATTATGGATGGATTTCGTCTGCTAGATAATAACTCTAAGTGTAGTCATGACCATTAATGGTGAAATTGTGCAACGCGATCCCATGCTTAAGATCGTCAAACAATGCTGACTTATACAATAAATTGAGATCGTTATTTGAACCGGGGAGTCAAAAAAAAAAACATGCCAAAACCAACAATCATAAGTAGCCGAAGCTTCCAAAACTACAGTTGGTTTTGGATAATGACCCTTATACTAACATGTCCATTCATTCGGACACGCATGCCACGTCCAGTGCATGTAGTCAAGACTACATGGCATTCCTGGAAATCCCCTCGCGGTATTTTCGGGAGTGATTCTTTGAACATCTTCCTGAGTAGGCTTTCTTTAAAAAGTTGGACCAAAATGCTCAACTATTGTTTCGCAAAGCATTTTGAAATACCTAAAACTGGTTGTTTTGCCCATACAGATGACTACATCTGTGGAATCCGCTGGTACGTCGTAACATAGTATACGGAGGGCGCTAGTGAAATTTTGTTCGGGGACTAAATCCTCGTACATGTCGTGCATCATATTGATAATTAAATAAAGGTTGTACCTGACAAAGCTCGACAATAATCCTTTGCGTCATGTTGGGCCCATGCGGAATCGACGCTGAAAATCCTCAACGGAATAGACACATCCATAATTAAAATAATCATGCATCATCTTGTTGTGGTAAGAATGTCGATCTCGCAACGTCCATCTTCTGGTGATAACCTCATGTGGCTCTAAAGGCTTTGGTATCATCCCTGATTGTAATTGCAACATAAAATTTCGCCTCCTTCTATCTTGAATTGCGTCTTCATCCATTTGACGCAAAAATTCTATATACATTTCTTCCTCCTATTTATACAACATTTCATCCATCTCCATATCTTCCTCAAAATAACCAAAATCATGATTCATAGTTGAAAATCGAAAGCGATTGAAAATATGAAAAGATTGAACAAATGAAAGATTGTTGTGAATTTGTGAGATCAAACTCGAGTAGTATTTGTAGGGGTAGAAACTAGCCATTCAGGTGACCGTTTAAAAGTACCCGTTCGCAATTTTATATAAACCCGCTAGCGGGTTGCCCACGCCCGCCGGCGGATCTTCCTCAACAGCCCGCGGATTGGCTTCAACCACGCGTTTGATCACCCTCCGCCCACTGTTTTTCCATAGTGCAAAATGTTGTTTGACCATTCACAAGGCTCAACAGATTTTTTTCATTTTTTATTTCCATAGGAATTGCCTTTACGTTTGGCTAAAGTTTTAGAGTATTCCTAGTAAAGGGTTGGGCTTAGACACTTCCAAGACAAATCGTAGGCTTGTATGTGGTATACATTTGGAATGTGTTATCTACATTTTATTTTTTTCTTATGGACATGAAAGGAAATACCTTCTAACATGTTGGTACATAGATTTCTAGCTTGGGTGTGTGAGTATGCTGGTGCTGAGGCTTTCGGATTTAATGATAATTCAGTTGTTATTTATGATACGGAAGTGTCAGTACGGCTGACGACGCATATATTATTGATAACTCGGAGGTTACTGGTACGGTTGATGACACAGATGTTGTTGATAACTCGAAGATTATTTATGCAGTTGATGGCATGAAAGTTGCTGATGAATCGAAGGTTTACTATTATGCTTGATGATACATATGATATTGATGACTCAGAGGTCCCTGACATGGTTGGATATGCGGATGTTATTGATGACTCGTAGGATTCAAAATCGGTTGACGACAGCGAGTGTTGTTGATGTGGATGTCGTAGGTGCGAAAATCGTGATTGATTCTCAGGATGCTCCAAAACGACATGAAACTTTACTAATGTTACTTCTCTAATCACTACCACTAGTAGGGTTTAGTTTCTAATCTTGTACAAGTGGTTGTTCATCGCTTGGTGATTTGATGCACTCTTTCCCTTTTCTCAAGCCGATCATGAAGGGTTCGGAATGGAGTTACTGTCATCCTGTTCATGGGATGAAACTTCTGTTATTTTTCCCTTCTGAAATTTATTTTTATTTTTATTTTTTCTCGTATTACGCAGTTGCCTCTTAGCATATCCGAAATCTTATTATCGTTTTTCGTTTATTTTAAGGTCCAATTTTCCTAAAAGTTTTTCTTCTTTGTTGATGTTTTCATTGATTATGCTCGTAAGATGTATTTGAATATTGTGAAGAACTCGACTTGTTGGAGGAGGATCCCCATGCTACCAGTGCGTGGAAAGATCGTGCAGAATCCGTCTGTACTGATTTCAAGGGTACCCTTTTTAAGTGTTTCGAGATAGCGCACAAAAATTGTTGATTTGTAAGGCTTGTTAGGTAAATGCGAGGGGGGAGGCTTGAGAATGTTGAGGATGCTTTCTGTGGAGGAGTATCCCGAGGTTCGCTTCCGTTGGGTGTGCATGTTAAAGATCTAAGGTGCTTATCTCTTCCCTTTTCATGTTATTGATTGTCTAGGTTATTGACGTTATCCGTAATGCACCCTCTAGGTTTTTATAGCACCCAGAGTTCTGAGCCAGGGTCAAACCCGTGTGAAGATCCGAACTCGAAGCGTTACGGTCGGAAAGAGACTGATACATATATTACTCTTACTTAAATGTTTGTACCAAACATAATTGAAACTTTATGATACATGAATTTATGCATGTGGATTTGCTAAGAAACTTTAACAAGATTTTAGTTTAAATTTACATTTCAAGCAACACAATAAAACAATAAAATAATTAAACTAACTTCATTAGTTATCAAGGCATACTTGCCATGAACTATCACTGTACATGGTTCCGGTACCCTGACCATAGTTGTTCATTCTTTGATGTAATTTCGAGAAAAACTTCTCACATGCTTACATGAAATCCTAACAAGAGTTCTATCTAAACAGAGAAAGTGTTTGATTAAATCTCAAGTTATCTTAGCTTGAATCTTAAGAAACACTAGTCTTGAAAATCTACAATAGAGATTCAAACAACCAGGAAATCCAATCCCTGATAGTTATGTGTCCTAGTTGTTTGCTAGAGTCGTCCTCTATGAACTTTGTTGATACATGAAAAATAATAGCCCTTAATGGTGCAAGAGTTCCCTTAAGAGAGGAGCTAAGCCCAGGTCCAACAAGAAAAGACCCATGGGGAAAGAAGGACAAGGAAGGGATTAATGAATAAAGAGGAGGTTATGCTAAAGAATGGTATTAGAGGTAATTAATAATGTTTAGGAAATGTGTAATGATGACATAAAAAGAGAGACTTTTAGGAAAGCCTATATAAAGAAGGACAAGGTACAATGGAAAGGCAACTCTCTCTCTCTCTCTCTTACTATTCTTGGTATTGTAAGGTCATTTGGTATGACCAGGACGGGTAGGACCTAAACACAAATTCACCCCTCAACATTTGGTGACCATAACCGGAGGCTCGTGCCTAGCCCACCATGACAGACCCGAAAGGCGCCAGCTTAGGCGCGATAGGAAACCAAGCGGCCGACCAGCCTATCAACCTCGACGAGGTAACAATGGAGGACGATGACAACGAATAAGAAACACCGATCCTAGGCGTTATCAAACAATCGGCGAACCATGGATCCCAAAGCCGAGAGGCGGCAGCAACACAAGGAAAGAAAACGCGGGTAGTTCAATTATCGAAACCCACGTCATCAACCTTGCAAATCATGCAAGAAGAATTGAACGAGCGCTTGCACATGAGGCAAGAGATGGAAGACTGGATAGCACAAGCGGTGATGGCAGGACAAGACACCCCCGAAAAAGTAGCAAAAAGCGGAGAACACAAAGGCAGCAAGACAACAGCGATGACACAAGAAGAAATGGCAAATACTTGGAACAAAACTATCATGTGGTAAAACAAGACAATCACTGCCACGTAAGCAGTCCATACCCCACGTGCATCGAAGAATATCATTACCCTGAAGATTACACCTCTCTAAAGTTTAAAGCATATGATGGACAAGGAAACACGCGAGAGCCTCTTAGCCGATTCTTATCAACGATGAATGACAAAGCCGCTGATGAAAAATTATGCCTAAAAGAATTCCCCAAATCGCTAACAGGCACGGCATTTACTTGGTACGACAACTTGAAAGAGGAGAGCGTGGACTCATGGCAAACTATGTCCGCACTCTTTCTCAGGAAATTTTACTCAGCCAAAAGGAAAATCACGGCGATAGATCTAAGCAAAAGCAGACAGCGAATGGGGGAGGAGATAGGAAAGTAAATTTTACGGTTCTGACGCTTGGCACTGGATTGCCACGAAGATATTAATGAAGAGGCGCTCGTCGACATTTGTGTACGCGGAATGATCCCAGCTTTCAGGGGAGTTTGATTAATTTCAGATTCCAGACTTTTGTCGAACTAGAAGAAGCGGCATAGAGAATCTCTGACTACATAGAAGAGACACCTATGGACTCTACTTGGCGCACCACGGTTAGTGCTGTGTCCGAAGCCCCGCGCAACGTAAGGCCGAACACCAATAAGGAAAGGAGAGACCAATACCAAACTGATGGCGGGGACCAAGGAAGGAACGGAGGAAGTTGGCGCGACTCAAAACCACCACCCCCTCTTCCCTGCAGCAAAGAGCGTGCGATTAAACTACTAAACCATTGGGTCGCCGAAAGGGAAATCCAGCTACCCCCGACCACCGTAGATATCAACAAAATGGATAAAAACTCGGCCAAGTACTGCCACTATCACCGAAGGATGGGACACCCAACAGAAGAATGCTTCGCCATCCGTAGCATATTCGAACGCGAGCGTGCATCTGGGGAACTCGAGGTAACAAAACAGACAATCGAGCATGACCCTTTTCCTCGCATTGATTCAAAGAGAGAAGGGAGAATGCGAACGATAAGACCGCAAGTTGTAAAAGAACTTTTTTATTTTTATGGTAAGAACTTCTCCTTTCGAAATTTGCGGGCTGGTATCTGAAAAGGTCTCGGTTATGCCAAGGGCGCTTGGTTGACTGACAAATTTACAAAAGGTCTCGGATACGCCAAAGGTGCCTGATCGACTGACAAATTTACAAAAGGTCTCGGGTATGCCAAAGGCGCCCGATTGACTGACAAATTTACAAAAGGTCTCGGATACGCCAAAGGTGCCTGATCGACTGACAAATTTATAAAAGGTCTCGGGTATGCCAAAGGCGCCCGATTGACTGACAAATTTACAAAAGGTCTCGGGTACGCCAAAGGCGCCCGATCGACTGACAAATTTACAAAAAGTCTCGGGTATGCCAAAGGCGCCCGATCGAATGACAAATTTACAAAAGGTCTCGGGTACGCCAAAGGCGCCCGATTGACTGACAAATTTACAAAAGGTCTCGGGTATGCCGAAGGCGCCCGATCGACTGACAAATTTACGAAAGGTCTCGGGTACGCCAAAGGCGCCCGATCGACTGTCAAATTTACACAAGGTCTCGAGTACGCCAAGGGCGCCCGATCGACTGACATTCACACAAGGTCTCAGGAATGCCAAGGGCGCCTGATTGACTGACAAATCTACAAAAAAATCAGAGGAATGCCAAGGACGCTTGGTTGATCGTCAAACATACAGAAGGTCTCAGGAATGCCAAGGGCACCTGCTTGACTAACAAACCTACAAAACTCAGGAACGCGAAGGCACCTTCACGACGGAGTGGAATTGTGTCCACTAACCAACACCCCTCCAAAAATAAAGGGAGGGGGTCGTAGGCGAGTTCACTAACGCCCGCTCTTCCCATTGCTTCCCTTCAATAAAAAGAAAGGAGGAATATGCGCGCTTTACTAGCGACCGCTTTCTCCCACCGTTTCCTTCCGATAAAAAAGGGGTAGTAGGCGAGTTTACTAACGCCCGCTCTTCCCTTTGAAAATAAAGAAAGGAGGAATAGACGCGCTTTAGTAGCGACCCCTTTCCCCCACCGTTTCCTTCTGATAAAAAATAAGGGGTAGTAGGCGAGTTACTAACGCCTGCTCTTCCCTCGCTTCCCTTCGATAAAAAGAAAGGAGGAATTGGCGCGCTTTACTAGCGACCGCTTTCTCCCACCGTTTCCTTCCGATAAAAAGAAGGGGTAGTAGGCGAGTTTACTAACGCCCGCTCTTCCCTTTGAAAAAAAAAGAAAGGAGGAATAGGCGCGCTTTACTAGCGACCCCTTTCCCCCACTGTTTCCTTCTGATAAAAAAGAAAAGGTAGTAGGCGAGTTTACTAACGCCCGCTCTTCCCATCACTTCCCTTCGATAAAAAGAAAGGAGGAATAGGCGCGCTTTACTAGCGA
>JAJJWW010017938.1:0-24225 GCA_023531295.1 Papaver armeniacum | reverse complement strand
TATTACTATATATATATACTAGATCTTAACCCGTGCCGTAACGGCACGGGATGTTTTTTCTTTAATACGATATTGTTCACATTCCTCTTGCTTCATTTTTTTCGTGAGTAATTATTTTGATATTCGAATATGTTTTGGGTAGAAAAATAATGGGTTACCTGATCTTTTTTATTTTTTACTTAAGCATGTTATTTCAATTTATTATCTGGATTTTAGTAATAATGTTGTCTTGCCAACATGAAAAAAATAAAAATACGATAAATAGATATTTTCCCCATTTATTGTTCCATCACACCATAATTTTAAATTTCAAAAGAATATTTCATCTAACAAAGACCAATACCTAAACCGGCAATCAACTCCATGATATTTATGACTACATTGGTTAGAAATTATTGATAACTAAGGCTCCCAGGAGTGAAGCAAAAACCCATAATATTTTCCCTACTATAGATAAAAACTATTTATTTATTTTTTGCAAATGTGAGAGTTATAAAAATGAAGAACCCTTGGCTCATGGAAGGCCGAGATATACACATGTGACTAAAAAACAAACTTACAAAAGTAAATCAAAACATGTGTAAAATTCTTTCTCAATCATATTGATAACATAAAATTGAAGAAATTCGTGGATAAAAAGGTTTCACACCAACTATGCTAAGTTGTGCATGAATGGCGTTCTCACATCTAGTGTTACTCAAGTAATTTGGGCGAAAAGAGCATAGTCATATTGATATTTGTATCTACATAAATTTAACTAACCTTCTGAAGAAAAATTATTAGTTTCAAGGTAGAGCCAACACAAACTTATATCGCCTTCAATGTGTAGAACACATACTGGGTTTAATCGGCCGTGAGATTAAACAAATACCCCAACATTAGTCAAATGATGTCTACAAATATGGGATCGAAACAAAGTGCTAACTTGGAAAAATGAGAGACGAACATCAGTGTTACAAAGAAAACACCTTATACGTATCAAATTTTGTTAACCAAACATGTATTCAAATTAAAAAGTCATCAACTTAACACAAAAATATAAAAGAACCGAAGTTAAATCAATACTTGCATAAACAAAACTTATAAGAGAATTTCGTAATTATTAAATTTAAATACCTTTAAAATCACTATTAGAGATTTAATTGCATGCCTCGTTAAAAATTACGGTAAGACGAAATCACCAGTTAATGCAGAGAAATTTCACCGGATATGTAGCAATTCGGAGAAGTTTACCTTTGGTGGTGATGCGCTCCATCTAAGTGTTGTTCGATTGATTATTTTTTTAGAAGGTTTTGGTTTTCATTGGAGAAACCAAGAGGGAGCGTTTCATTATATTCATTATCATTTAGAAATCCAAGACAAACTCGCACT
The DNA here is from genome assembly GCA_023531295.1 of Papaver armeniacum. NCBI lineage: Eukaryota > Viridiplantae > Streptophyta > Magnoliopsida > Ranunculales > Papaveraceae > Papaver > Papaver armeniacum. The sequence goes on along the minus strand of JAJJWW010017938.1, from coordinate 22,854 downwards.
TTGCTTATGGGATCTCAATACAACCTTAGATTTATCTATTGGAGGGAGAATCCTTGATACTAAATATGTATTTTTTAGTATTATTTATTATATAACGTGACGCCCAAATGTTTTTTTCTTCTTCTTAATTTTCATGTATTTTAACCGAGATTATATTAGCATTAAGACGATCAACCACATTTCTACTTTATAGTGTTACCCTTTTGTAGCGGCACATAATTAACATAGTCAATTACTCTCATCAATACCCTGACACCACAAAACCACGAGATATCACTTCTTTCTCCAACACCACCATTGCCCATACCTCGTAGAATATTGGGCACACTTATAACTTTTAATCCCAACCGTCATGTATAGAGTTTAGGTTTAACAAACTTAGGTCGTCAATTAATTTATTCAACTATTTGTTTTTTTGTTAATACTGAAAATCATGCGTCTGAACGGTTACCAAAGATAGCGATGGTACCAAAAATAGCCATTTTGTCTTATATGATTTGGCATCATCCAAAATATTTGTCACACCCTTATTGATTGTGTTGAAAACAACCAACTATATTTTTCACAACACAATGTTACATCAAAAAAAAAATATTTTTGATGCAAAAGAAAAAACCAATACCACCACCGTGAAAACCATCCAGCGCCACTATTTCTTCCACCAAAACTAATATTACCACCTCCACCACTTAGTAACACCTTCCACCGCTTCCACCACCTACTTCTTCTTCTACAACCACCGCCATCACTAATATCTATTGATTTTTGTCAAAATTATTTATTGATGGAGATATGTATTAATATTAATTAAGGGACATTTATGATGTAGAATTAATAAATCATTTATCATGAGAAATTAATGAGACACCAATTAATAAAACACTTACACTAATTAATATTTAAGTTGAACAAACCATGACCATAGATCTTATTTTTATGTTGATTGATCTAATCGTTATTGTCTTTGTATGCATATACTATACTAATAAGGAATTAGTTTTGATTGATTATTATTTAATGGTGCGGTCATGGTTAGTACAATCTTAGAACTAAATATTATAATTAATTAAGAAAACATTTATAATTAAAAAATGATTAGTCATTTATTATGAGCAATTAGTGAAACACTAATTAATAAAACACTTTATAATGAATAGATTATTTATTATGTGCAATTAGTGAAACACTAATTAATAAAGCAATTATGATATTTAAGTTGAACAAACCACCACTGTTGATTTATCTTTTCTATCAATTCCAACCAAGGTGGAACACTGGTTAGAGGCCACTCTTATGACACAATAGGTCATGAGTTCGAACCTCCCCGTTATAATTTTTGAAATTCCATATCTTTACTTGAGTATTCATTTTTCATTCATAATATTGGAATTAATGCCACGTGTGCGAGTTGTAGGGGTGGCCAGGAGAACCACAACCCTTGATTTATCTTTCCCACGGACAAATCCTGACCACCACTCAGACAGGCAAACTTAGCCTAGCTTTGTTTTGTATTCTTGATATATATATATATAAGTTGCCCAGTCTAGAGACTGTAGTGTCTAATAAGTCCGAGGATTACAAACACAACAGGGATATGAAATAAAAAGTGGCGACCCTCGTCAGGCTTAGGGTGGTCGGAAACTCCCCAATCGAACCTAGGGAAATAAGAGTGATGCTAGGCAACTAGTAGGTTCGATTCCCTAGGTTCGATCGAGGAGTTTACCTACCAAGAAAAAGAGTTCGCAAATGTTAGCAACTAGTTGGATGTATTACCTACGCATTTATCTAACCATCCCGAGCGAGTTGGTTTACCTAAACTAAGAGGTGGGTGGTCTGAGATAACCGAAGTGTTTGGGTTCCTCCCCGAAGCTGTTCAAGAATCCTTGCGAAGATATCCTTGGCAGCGTTTATATTTCATGAAAGGAAAAAACCACATGACTCAAGTTGTGCGAGTTATAGTAGAACGTTGGTGGAACACTGCAAATACGTTCTTTTTCAAGGATTTCAAGTGTGGTAAGTTCTATTTTTCCATTCAATAGTTTAATTTTTAGTTCAGAAACAAATTTTAATTTTTAGAGAATCAATTTTTTAGTTTGATTCAAATTTTAGTTCCACATACAAACTTTAATTTTATGACCATGTTGTTTTTAGGGTTCACACCGTTAGATTTGTATATGTTGACGGGAATAAAATGTGAGGGTCAAGAGGGACAATTTAACCAATTAAAGTGGATATCAGAAGGAAGATGAAAACAACTACTTCCCTTGTACTCAAATGATACTGAAGGAAAGCCAGAATCCAGACAATTACACTCATATGGATTAAGAGTGTCAGGGTTGAAGGCCTTTTTGAACCGTTATGCTGGCAAGGGGATACACAGAGTTGAAGATTATCCCGAGCTTGAACGTATTTTTGTGTTATGGGTGTTAGGCCAAGTTTTTTTCCCCAATGCTAGCTCAGTGGCATTAATTGGTTTTCTCGACTCTTTAGAAGATTTAACTAAAGCGCCAAATTATGATTGGGGTTCTGCACTTTTAGCTGAGCTATACATAAATCTCAGTGAATGCTCGTGTAAGGATAAAGATAGCTTGAATGGATTTTGGGTCGTATTGGAGGTAAGAACCACAATCCCTTTCTATTATTTGATTCATTATCGAGTTAATTGTCAAACTGGTGGTGAATGTATTAACACAAAAATGTTCATCGATGTTATTTTTCAATATTGGTGGTATACTTACTTTAAGGTCTGCGAACCTGATCTCCACGAAACACGATTAATTTTTCCAATCGTGTATAAGTACAAAGCTGATATTTGGATTGGTCAAATTAATGATGGTCAAAATGTCGCTGCTGTTCATAGGATGCCATAAATGTGCAGAACTAGTTTGTTAACATTAGGTCAATGCCGTATACTTCTATTGACGAGTACCATGAACCAATAGCACAAGCCATGCTACAGTTAAGCCTTAAGCGACTTGTGTTTTACGGTCCTATGACGGGTCATGGTATTTGGTACTACGGAGAAAGACATATGTTTCAGCTACAAGGCATAAAGGTAAAAGCAATCAACCCAACTTCAATAATTTCACAGGATGATTGGTTCACGTTGATAAATACTGAACAACCTTGGGAAGAAGCTGAAGATTTGATCCAAATCATGACTTTGATTACTACAATTGGTTTCAAAAGGTATGCAAGCTAAATATTGTTGTTCATCCACAAAACTTAGGTAGTATTGACTTTCCAGCAATTGGCAATTTGCCACTTACAGATCTTCCATCCCAACCTCCACCACCGACGCGCGAAGCATATACGTATCCTAGCAGTCAAATGGGGTCGTCAAATATGCCTCAAATATCTTGGGAAGTCCAGACTTTATCACCCGATGAAGAATATTTTTACAGTTCCACTTAGTAATGAAGGTCTACATCAGAGCTATCCATACTATGGTGTAGTGGCATCACCAAAAGAGTATCAGAACCAGTTGAACAATTTGACGTTTCTTTCCAATGAATTTCAGAGTTTTCACTTGAGATAAATGCAGATATAGAGGGAGAATTTGGGTTATAAATTTCCTAAGACTCTGTTAGGGTAAATTTCTCAAATGCCTGGTGATAGCAGTGTAAGAATTCGTGGAGGTCTTAGAAGTCGTCATTCTACTACAACTATGGTGGAAGAGACTCAGCTACCAACAACAACAACAGACGTGGAGATGACGTTTATTTAGTTCCAGTCTCCTATTGATTTCATGCCCCAAGGTCCTGTACTTACTCCTGGTGGTGGCGAAAATATGGATGCATTTAGGCAATCCGTAATTTATACCACCAATTTCAGGCACCTCCAATTCAACCATCTCCGGTACCGTATCAAGGTTATGAATCCCCTAATGCTACTCAACCACCATCTCAGACTCAAAATAGTGAGTTTTCAGAGGATCAAACAGGCTTAGGGGAATATATATTTGGAAATCGTTAGTTTGATAGATAAATGTTAATTGTTAATTTGACTCGTGGTTTGAATCGTTAATGTAATTGCACTTTTGTTTGATAAACAATAATCTTCTTTTAAAGTTTTCTATTTAAGTTAAAATTAAGAACTTATTAAAACATATAAATTAGATTAAATTTGGGCAACACTTTTAAGATTTCATAACAACTTCCATATCAGAACTCCTTTCCGTTGTCACAGAGCCACTCTGCACGACACCTTTGATCAATCTCCAGCATGATTTCACCACTTCTCATGTTTCGAGACGCTTCCCTTATCATAGCAATATACTTGCTAACATTATTAAAAATTATGGAGAATCGATCACTCAACATCATCGAATCACGATTGTTGATGTTCGTCATTTCTTCTTCAAATTTCAGTAAAACGCGTCCCCAAAACGGAATGGCCTGTAATGCGCCATCAAGGATTGGATGATTTCCTGCAAATGCATTCATCTTCTAATGTAATAAATTTGCGCTGATGTGTAGATCTTGCATTTCTTGATCTTCTTATTTCATTTTGCACATTAGCTCGATGTTCAACTCTTTGATTTACGGCAGCATGTTGCTCTCCTATGAACTGAGCCATGTTCATATTTTGAGAAATCGGAAAATCTAAGAAAATAAGAAGAAGGTGTGAGTTGAAATTAAATTAGAATTGGGTATTTATAGACGGATGAATTTATGTTCGTTGGATTAGATCTGATGGACGGTCTTGTTTCCATCGAACGGCCGAGTCTAGGTCGCTAATGGTCTAAACTACACCGTTCGGTAGAAACTTAACCTGGCATGGCTAAGTGGAAAATTTGCCCCTTTGCCATGCCCATAGTGAGTGCAAAAGCGGCAAAAGTGGGGCTTTGCCATGCCCATAGGAACCGACCATGGGGGTGCAAAAAAAAAATATCCCAACATTTGGGGGTGCAAAGTGGGATTGGGAGACCAGTGTGCAACTGCACGCCCATGCTCTAAGCTGGCTCCGCCTTTGGATATGTGTGGGCAGTCCCTCTACTATTAAGATGTATGCCAAGCAAAATGGGTTATCTGCTTCTCTATTTCGAAATTATTTTTGGGGATATTCCCTCGGCAAGTTTAGTATTCTCGATTTATATTTCGAATTTTTTTTGGGAATATTTCCTCGGAAAGTTTAGTATTCTCGATTCATATTTGAGTATGTGGCGTATCAAATTAGCTTTCTTATTCGGGATAATCCAGCGGTACGCTAAGGTTTAGCATTTTGATTTATAATTGATAGTTCATGTGGCATATTCAATCAATTTTTTCCATCGCTAATATGTACATAACATCCTAGATAGATTCGTGTGGACAAGGGTTGGCCGAGCGGCTAAGGTTGCCGCCAACTGCTATATCCAACAACAACAAAAAACGCTAGCTTTTTTTAATTCAATATATTACACTTTTTCTTCGACCTTTCTGCTCACTCCTTAAACTATTTTTTTTTTGTATAAATATTATAGTATTTCACTATTAAAAGATATTACACTATTTTATATGTACTTACTACTAAAATATCTCGAGCTACTACTAAGAGGAGAAGAAATGAAAACCCTTATAATAAAAAGAACCTGATATCTTCAACGGATACTGAGTCTAGTTTGGATGATGACCGTGGTTATGATCCTCCCAAAAAATATCTGATAGAGAATTAGTTGAAAGTCAAGGTCACATTTATACAAAAGTTTGGTGAGATAGGATACCAAGAGATTAGGGTATGATATTGAGAGGGTTTTTATTTGTCTATCTGAGGATGTCTTCCTCTAGTAAGCTTTATAGCTTAAAATGCATTTCTGCTCAATGCCCCTTCAACCAAGACTCCCTATCTATATATGTCTTATTGACATTTCTATAAATATAAATTCGGGAGTAGGGTTTACCGAGTCCACCTTCTTTGGCGACAAGTTTGTAGCGGTGCTTCCTCGAGTAAGCATCACAACATAATTATGCATTAGCACCAAGTTACTCATTCGATAAGCTTTGTAGCAACATTGACGCTTCCTTGGGTAAGCATCACAACATAATGGTATTGTAACATTATTAATGCTCCCACTATTAAGCAACATGGGTAAGTGTTACATCCTCAAGCAAGGGGCAAGCATTTTGATGTCGCAGCATCATGATGCTGCCGTAGGTAAGCAACATTTGCTAATGTCATTTCTCTTGGTAAGGGAAAATCTTAATAGTGTTGTTGCATTACGACACATCCTTTGGAAACTTTACATAAATAGCGTTGCTTCCTTACGTATGCATCACGTGCTACACTATTACACCTTTTAATGAACTTCATCTCTGAGTCCAAAATAAAAACTATTGTGGACAAGCTTCACCGATTTAGATTTTCAGAGCATATGTACTATACCATAATGCTCAGATATCCCACAAGACTTTACAAGTTTTTTCATGGACATGAATTAGGACCTTATGAGCATACGTCCCGTATTGCATATCCAGAAATCCCAAAAGGGTCTACAATGCTATCTAGAAAATCAATTTGGATATCCTAAGCATATGTCTCATACCACATAAATACCAAAGAATTTCTCAACACGGGATCCTAAGTTCATGACCCATGCCGCAACACTCAGGAATCCCCAAAGTTCACAGTTCAGCAAGGGTCATCAAATATGACAAGCAATTTTTAGCGCAATACTATGAGGACCCAAACCTGATACCAGAGAAATCGAATGCAAGCCATCGTTCCAAACGGTCTTCTAGGTTGCGATTGAGGTAGTGAGATCTAGTCGACACGACAATTCCTACCTTTCCAAACGGGTGGGGATGATCATCCCCATTATCTTTCACTGTTCCAAATCGTCCTCTGGGTCACCAACTATATAGTAGGTCTCCACTTAAGGGCTGGAAAACTCATTGACTAAGTCCATCTCAACTTGCAAAGTGACTGTCTTAGCGGTTATGAATTTGCTTCACACGCCACAATTGGCCTACTCTTCCAACTAGTTCCTTTACCTTTCAAGGAAAATTTTGTAGTTTTATTACAAACGAGCATCGACGAATCCCACACGTAGTTTTATATAGGAACTTAATCTAATACCAACTGCGATGGATCAAAAAATTCCCGCCTCTGGCGCCGAGCCCAACAGGCCGATACTTTGCAATGTATCACTCATAACGTAGTGAACTGGGTCGCAAATGTGATACCGAATATTTGTATTTACGTATCGTATCGGGTAACAAACCAACCTTTTAAGACGATTCCACTAATCAAACTTAGTGTCTTCATCAAAGAGGGATAAATGTACAGTCATCTCCTATAATTCCACAGATGCACTCCCAACAAAGATATAAGAGAACAACATGAGCGACCTATCTCTAACTACAAGAGAAGGATTTGTTGGACATTAACAAATATTCTTTTCTTTTCTTGCCAGTTACGAACAAAGATGTTAAAACCAACGATCTCAATGTTAGATACACTAAGAAACATTACTTTCGTGAGAAAAATACCATCTACAAAAACTATTTTCCAGGCCAGTTACGAACGAAGATCATAATTTTAGCTATATGACTCGAATAAGAATTATATCTTCCATAGCCATGTACGGACGTAGAGATCAAAGTTCTTGATCTCATTTGCTAGCGATTATGCATTCAGAGAGGAAAGACGAAAACTAAGACCATCTTATGAAATCCTTGCAATATATTCACAAAGTGTGATCGTATAAAAATCAATATTGCACTTTTTAAAATAGTTTACTCTTCTTTATCCAGGTATGAACAAAAGAGTTAAGAGCTTAACCTATGAGAACCTATGAGATATTCATTTTATCACCAGAAATATGATAACATATAACAAATCTTACAAAACAAGCAATACATGTAATAATCGATAAAGATTACGTATCACAATCATCTTCAAAGTAAAATTAAACTAAATAAACGTTAATAGTTGAAAGATCATAATATTTGAAGTAGCTAATGTATCACATAAATAGGATACTTCAAAAGCTTGTGTTACCCCTTAAAGCAATAAGTTTAAATTCCCACAAGGAGTTAACTAAAAACAAAGAAGACGAAGTGAAGGAGTTAAGCGTCATCTTCCCTCATAGGAGATTCAACTCTAAGTAGCTTGAATCTTTTTCGTATCTTCCTTGATCTCGGGAAAATTTGTGGCAAGCAAGCTCAATTATTGTCGCACACATTTTACCCCGTTGTCTACCTTTCAAACATCCTTGAGATTTGTTGAAGTAGACTCAAAGAGGTAGGATCCAAAGAACTGATAGATGAAGGAGATCGACTTCCGTGTCGTATACTCTTATTGTTTCTCATTCATCGAAATGTAGACATGAGAATATAAGTAGGAGTACCAATTGGAGCAATTTTGAATGTTGTATAAATCCTCCAATAAAACAAGGAAAACCAAAATTCTTATCATAAAGTGTCATGCTGGCCATTTAGAGAATGATCAAACCACAAATATCGACACGACATGCATAGGTTTTCGGTTGGAAACTTCCTATCCTTCCACCCAAACCTTTTTTGGACTAAGTGCAAGTATATTACTTCACAAGGAGGTTTATCTTCTCTTGGACTAGGAAGAGATAAGTTACCCATTGGTAGATTTGTAAGACATGCTAACAGTTTCCTATTAGTTTCTACAACTCAACCCATTTGGTTATGAAGCTCAAAGTTTCGAGATTCACATCATGAATGTTAGCATACAATACCATTGTGAAAACATCAAATCCTTCACCACTTCCCTAAAAGATGTCTCCAACATTATATGCTTGAAAACAAGATATTTCACCCACATCCATATACTCCATCACCAATATCTTCTCAGTAATGAAACCTCTAGAGATAATTTTGTGATAAGTTTTGGAGAAATCCTCATCAACGAAGGTAATCTTACAAGATGCTTGATTACTTTATTCTCATATTTATTTAAACGAAACAAGCTTTTGAGAAGAACCCTTCGCCGCTTCCTTAGGGTTCTTAGAATTACCTCTAGTTCTACCCATACTTACTAAAAAAGTAAACTGATATGGTGAGCAAGGAATAATTTGAATCAAGCCTTTTAATGAGTGATTACCTCAATTGATACAATCCTTGTTGAGTAATATTAATTCCGATCGAACCGGTACCAAGATTATAGAAAATGAGCTCTAAAAACATGAAAAAAACACTTTCAGTTCCGTAAATATAGGTTAGCTTCTTCTCATGATACATGAACTGTTGAGGAAAAAGAAGATTAAAGATATTCACAAACCCGCGAACTTTATAAAGAGCTTAATGGGCCTAACTGGTAACGGATCCAATAGATATTTTGAGGAGAATAGCTATATCATCAAATAATTTTCAAAAAGGGTCCTTTTAGGGGATCTTTTCGTGAAGAAAATCGATATGAAAATTTAGATGCTATCACTTAGATTTATAGACAAGTCTTAATTGATGAGTGAAAACTCAACAAAATTATGATATAAAATTGGTTAATTAATACATAATCCATTAAGAGTATGTATTTCACAAAGATGAACAGTGTCACCCAAAATATTTTTGATATTCTACGGGGATAACATTAAGGTGGGTGGTTTTCTTTAAAACATAAACCTAAGTTCAAATACTAACGTGATGATTAGATAAAATATCTAAGAGCATATATGATCTCGGCTAGTGAACATAGATTCCCATGGATCCTGTTCTCGTCTCTTGCTTATGAGTCAGATAGGCATGGAGAATTTCTGTTAAGAGCACATGATTTGTTAATACCCACATCGATTCATTACGCTTTAGACTCACTATTAGCAATGTGGTAGCACCCAAGTCAACTTAAATTTCTTAAAAAGATATGGGTGCATATGAGACAAACTTGACACCATGTTGGGATTCATGAGATAAAGTCGCATCTTTATGGAGCAAGGCCGAACATGACAAGAAGGATTTTGTAGTGTATTCACTGCTCGTAAGAATTCACATTCTTTATTAACCTAGTGTCGAGTAATAAAAAAAATACTCCGATCCCACCAGAAATACCTAATAAAACATAAAAATAATTGATCACAACAAACCAAAAATAAGAACAAACTAAATAAGAACTACTCATATGTTTGCCCCATCTCAAGATGTTGGTGAGAAATAAACCAAAATAAGAACTAATCATTCCGAGGTGCTCAGGAACCATCTCAGAGTGATTGTCTTCGCTTCTCGTGCTTCAAGCATGATCAATTGGGTATTTCTTGACCAGGATTGAGATTTTATGTTCAATTCACTTTTTTTGGAGATGTGATCAATCGAATGAGTTCCATACCCCATTGGAGTAGTCATCATCATTGCAGTTTTCCCGTTAGAGATTGTGCAAGATTTTCTTACATGTCAAATTATGTCACAATGATGAGAGATCTTATCGGAGTCGAAACTTTGCAAGGAATTTACCTTAAACTTGAGCAGAACAAGACGTACGTTGCAAGAATTCAACAATATTTTTAACGGTATTTAAGAGATTTTCGTCTATAGATATTTCTTTACCGTATTCTTTAAGAATATAGTTTGACAACCTTTTAGGACATCAAAGCCTAATACCCTTGACTGATGGATTCTTGACTTTTACCCTTGAAAAAGTGGGGGTGTAACAACCACACCCAATATTTCGTTTAGGCAATTTGTATGGCCTAACTCCAATATAATTCCAAGAGAAGTAACTAGACAGTCAGACTCAATCAAGGAAAATATATCCAAGAGTTATATCTCTGTTTCTCAATGTAATCGAAGAAATCAAGCAGATAGAAATCCATGAGCTCGATTATTATGAGAAACAACTTGAACGGTACCAAAGACCAATGTTCAAGTGTCAATCAATTTCAATCAACAACCAAAGGTTGGATTTACCAATTGTTGGAACTATGCACAACCTGTGATATTTTAATTATATAGAAAATATAATGCGGAAAAGAAATAACACAGACACCAGAAATTTTGTTAACGAGGAAACCGCAAATGCAGAAAAACCCATGGACCTAGTCCAGATTTGAACACCACACTGTATTAAGCCGCTACAGACTCTAGCCTACTACAAGTTAACTTCAGACTGGAATATAGTTGAGCCCTAACCAATCACACACCGATTAAGGTACAGTCACGTTCCTTATGCCTCTGAATCCCAGCAGAACTCTACGCACTTGATTCCCTTAGATGATCTCACCCACAACTAAGATTTGCTGCGACCCAAAGTCGAAGACTTTATAAACAAATCTGTCTCCCACAGAAAAGTCTATTCTGATAGATAAATCTGTCTCCCACAGAGATACCTACAAAGTTTTTGTTCCGTCTTTTGATAAATCAAGGTAAACATGAACCAATTGATAATCCGGTATTATATTCCCGAAGAACAGCCTAGAAATATCAATCACCTCACAATAACTTAACTATATGGTAGTAGAAGAAGTTATTGTGGAATCACAAAGAATGAGACGAAGAGATTTGTGATTACTTTTTATATATTACCTATCGGAGATATATCGAGCAAATATTAGAGAAGATAATACTCAATACGATAGAAAAAGTAAGATCAGATCACGCAACTACAGAGAAAATAGTTGGGTTTGGCTTCAGAATCCCAATGAAGTCTTTAAGTCATTAACCTATAATGGTTTTAGGAAAAACCTAGGTTAAAGGAGAATCGACTCTAGTCGCAACTAGTATCACACAGGAGGTGTGGGGATTAGGTTTCCCAGTTGCTAGAGTCTCCCTTATATAGTCTTCAAATCAGGGTTTAATTACTTTGGGACAAAGCAAAGAATATTCACCGTTAGATGAAACCTGATTTAAGATATAAGCTAATATCTTTCCACCGTTAGATGAAACTTATATTGTTACACACAAATGAAATATACCTTCATTTAGATATGGGTAACCGTACCTAAACGTGTATATTGAGTTGGCTCAATAACAGTTAACCGAAGTTAGCCATATGAACACTTTTGAGTTAACCATGTTCATCTTAACACTTCTAGATCAAATGACTCAAATGAATCTATTTGTGTTACTCATAGAGTTGTTCAATTGTTTATATTCTCATAAAAGTATACAAGACACAATTGAAGCAAAATAGGATTGATTCAAAAGAATAAGTTCATGAAGAATTTAGCCATGGTTTGCAAAGATTGCATTCCTTAATTTATAAATGTATTTGTTCATGAGTATGAAATCATACTTAACCGATTTAAGAACTTGAACCACTTAAGTTTGCGAACGGGTACGCAAACTTAAGTTCCGGACATTGGTCACAAGCCGACAGTTTGCAAACGGGTACGCAAACTTTAGCTCCGGACCGAACTCAGTTGAAACCGTTTGCGAACGGGTACGCAAACTTGGTTCCCGGAATTCAACAATTAAATCAGTTTGCGAACGGGTATGCAAACTTAAGTACCGTTACTTAAACAGTTGAATAAGTTTGCGAACGGGTATGCAAACTTCCGGTCCTGAAATCCAACAAAACAGTTCATACACTAAGTATACAAACCTTAATGTTTCCAGACATGGGTTTTATCTCTTAACTCCCATTTCAATCATTGAAACATTATTAGAAGACGGGAATAGTTGTCTCACACAAACTATTAGCTTCAAAGCAATTTTTAAGTGATCGAATGATCAATATGAAACATTCCGATCCTACATCAAATAACTGTCTCACACAAATCATGTAAGATGTTACCAGGTGATTTTCACATGATCATCTTTTGTCTTCCTTCAAGAATAATGATGAACGTAGTTAAAGCAAAAAGCTTTCCAACACATATTTCGAGAAAGATATAAGCGAGTTAAACTCAGCTCGAAATATCAAATATGTATAAAGTAAAGTCTATATAGCTATACGACTTTTGTCCCAATAGGAGATATAATAGAAATAGACTTCTGAGTGATGGATGAGTTCAAGTCTCCACATACCTTTTGTTGATGAAGTTCCACAATCTCCCCTTAGTAGTTCTTCGTCTTCAATCGATGAACGTCGTGAATTCTAAAGCTCAACTACACATTCTATCCTAATCCGAGACATAGATATAAGTAGACTAGAAATTAAGACTTATGGTTTTGACAACTAAACTTGACAAACAAGCTTGAGATAGCAACGCTTGTGAGTTCGACCTAGCAGTGCTCTAACAATCTCCCCCTTTGTAAATTTTAGTGACAAAACTACCAATACATATGGATTACAAAATAAATAAACTTTGTAGCTTCTCATCCAAATTCCTTGGTTCTTCAATATTCCTTGAATTCTTCGTCACTCCAAGTACTCTAGTGATTCCGAACGTGTTCAACTCAGCATCATAGTTGTTGAAGATCCGTAGCCATAACAATAAGAAAACAAATGTTCTCAATTATTGTTATACGGTTGTTGATGGTGGTTTTTAGTTCAAGGGCTAAAATCGTAAACCCTGTATTTAATGCGCTGTCATCCTGCAAAGGAACATAATCCATTTAAAAGCAATGAGTGCTTAAGCCTCTTCGCTCACATATGTATTGAGCATGTATATATGAAATTTACTCAGAATGGTGCGTGCAACAACAATCCCAAAATATTCTGCAAATTTTATCTTCCACCAGCATTATTCACTAATGCATGACTTGCCTAGTATTTTCCTACGCTATGTTCCCAGCCGAACTCTCAATATTGACATGACATGTCGATTAAATGTTCACTCTCAGCAGAGTAGCATGAATCTCCCGAAGTGTCGGTATCGAGATCTGCATGGAAGTACTCACACAGGCTGCATCACTCTCTGAAAAAAAGACCAGCGTGTTTACACACTTTTTAAATTAAAAGATAGCACGATTGAACGCGTTTAAATTCCTTAAGGAAAATATAGACTGTCCATGTCAATCTCAAAACGATCACGACCGTACATTTTGGCCAGTCGATTTATAAAACCTAGCCGCCTCCTAACATGGTCGGACAAGCTCCATAATGTTCACCATCGGGCCCACTATCATCCCAACTGATCGGGATACTTTTAGTTCACCCGCAGCACCCCTAGTTGTTAGCCAGAAGTTAGGGTAATTGCGCTGTTGAAAAGAAGCTCAACGAGCTAAGACCGACCATATCGGTCTCAAACTCATCACATCCGTCAAACTTAGCCAGCCTATTTGGATGACTCGGATGTTATTTCGAACGACCAATGAAGTGCAGATATGCTCACCAGAAACTCACCTCCATCCCTGGCCGGTCGAACTGCTTACGATATGCTAACAACCACCAAAAACGTTAGCACGAAGACAGGCCAGCCGCGTGAACGAAGGGAGTATTAATCGAATTAGGCTGCCTAGGTTGGTCTTAAATCAATCGTGACCAACCAACTTCGCCAGCCTAGTCGGACGGCCTAGATCGCATCTCGAATGATCAAAGAAGCGCCAATGTGTTCATTGGCGGCCCAAACTTCTTCCTAGTCGATCGACTCGCCCATAGCAAAGTCAATGACACATCAAACTATTCGATTGAATTAGGGCGGACGCGGCCGCTTTAGCACCATAATTTGTGCTTGCGGCAGTATACAACTATCGCAAATCAATCACGACCACTTATCTTCGCCAGCCGAATCGATTGGCTCAGATCTAATTTCAGATGGCCCAAGAGATGTCAGCGTGCAAACCAGCGGCTCATCTTTGCACATGGCCGATCGGCTTGTTCGAATCAGTGCCTTGATTTGACTATCTAAAACAGGGATGGTCGCACGGCTTCCAAACCCTAAATACGACAACGACAATATACAACTGCCGCAAATCATCTCGTCCATCCAACTTCGCCAGCCTAGTTGGATAGTGTAGATTTGTTTTCAGAAATCTAACAAAGTAGCATTGTGATCACCGGCCATATCTTCCCCACAGGGAGCGATCGACCAAGTGATAGCTCGCCCATAGGGTCCTCAAACGAACACCCAAAGAGGCCGGCCGTGCTGCTTTTAAGACGCTTAATTCGTGTCTGCTTCGATCGAGCTCAAAAACAACGATGCTTCTAGCACATCGATTATTTTCAGCTGCTTATTCGAAAGCGATGCTTCACATACATCGATTATAAGCAATGCTTTATAAATATCGGTTTTACAAATAATTTATTATTTGAACTAAAAGAACTACGTGTTGCTTTCAGCAACGAGTCCCACGACTCGACCCACTTACTCGAGACATCAAACATGTCACAAACTGGGGGATGCTCACTGGGGTATTGGTCTGGCGGTTTACAGCGTGCGGCGTGCAACGCACCCATTAAGAGAAAGTGTCAGGAAAGACGGACGGTTAACAGTAATGAGAGTAGTGGGTGAACGTGTGATCAGTCTTCCCTCATAACGGAAACGCGATGATCATTACCTTCCGCACAACTCCACTTCTACATTACTTAACTTCCTCCACTTCCTATGAGATCAGGGTGCGCTCAATGACTTGTATAAATAGGTTTTCAATCTATTTCGACAACAGAAAAACACAAGTGTTAATCAACACAAGTAGCCATAAACCATTTTCTGATACGAGTCATAAACAACCACAACTTCATTCGACATTCTGATCTCAAACACCTTCTCCGCTTCCCTCCCTAAGATCAACCCTTCTCCTTCACCTTGTGACCGAATTGAATCTGGAACGGCCATTTCTTGGTTTAGGCCAGAGTCTTACAGATTGATCTCTCGAACCTAAAAGCATTCCCGTGCAGTGCATTTGTTTAGGGTTTGAATTCGTTTCTCTTCAACACACCCCAAATTACCAAAAATAGCAGAATCAGTTTTTACCCTTAAACAACGGTGTCATAGTATTACACAACATCAAATTTCAATTGTATCACAACTTTGACAATAATACTACGGTGATATGTATCACTCCCCTTTAGTCAATACTTCATCTCACAATGAAAACCACTCCCCCTTACATAATGATCCGTAAACCATATGTATCTTTAGTGTGAACTACAAATAATTCTCCCCCTTTTTGTCAATATAAATTGGCAAAGGTACGAAAACTAGCGGGATCATAATGAAATTCTCAAAGAGATACTTCATGACTAAAAGAGAACATATCAACTTTGTTTCGATGATTTCACAAAGTCGAAACTTAGTGTATTCATCAAGGAGTTTATAAAGATATAAGATAACTCCTACAATATTCCATAGACGCACTCCCCACAAAGATTTGGCAATTAAGCACAAGTTCAATTAAGAACTCTCCCCCATAAAATGTCATTTCTGAAAGAACAACAGGAGCGACCTTACTTTTACAAGAAAAGAAGGATTTCTTTGGACATTAACAAATCACATGAGACATGAATTTGTATCCAGAAAACTCAATTAAATTAACCACGAGGAACCTCGATGATTAATTTAATCGGAAATGCTCAACATAAGAAAACTTACGGAGCTGTACAGAATTTTCACATAGAAGTGGATCAGGGAAAGATCAATACTGCGGAATATTCAAAGATTCATTCTATTTTTCATCTAGATTTGCATAATGATACCATAGACTTAATCTTTGACATCAAAAGTTCATTCTATTTTCCATCAATATTTGCATAATGACAATATAGACTTAACTTTTGACATGTATGGGACAATCATAGTTCACGGACGTAAACACACATATCCCATAACATTATTTGCAATATATGAAATCAATAAAGATTAATACTACAAAATCATCTTCCAAATAACTTAGAATTTAAATAAAATAATCTAAAAACATTGCAAGATGAAAATTGTTGGCAATAGCTATGTGTAATCACAATATATGCTATTCCAAACCCTAGTTATCCTTCTTAAAACACAAGAATAAATTCTCATAAGAAGTTTCCTATACATTAAGACCTCTGAAAAATTCTTTATCGTCCCTGAACTCCTTGTCGTCAACAGCCATTGGAACATAAGGTTCATGAAGAAAGGAGTCAATTCGAACAAACCTTCTTGACTGATGCCGAACCAGCGCCTTCTGAATTTCAAGAGTTCTTAGAACAATAGCCTTTATTTGTTGAATATGCTTCCTTGTTTCTTTCAACTCTTCAAGAACACCAGAAAACTTCAGAAGATTAGAGGGGATAGCCCTTGGTTTCTTCACATTCTTCATTTTTCTCTTTAAATTTGTAGAGAAATGAGATTTATCTTTTTCGTTTATGATTGATGGCTTAAAAATCATATTAACATCTTTTCCATCAGAAGACATGATGCTTGGAGTCTCCAATCAAAATATGGGATTGTGAGAATACACAAATTAGACTCTACAAGCAGTCTTGTGATAAAAAGAGTTTTCAAGGAAGGAAAAATGAATTTAGAGTTATGGAACCTTTATACAAGTAAAACGATTCACGTACGACCAATTCACATCCCTAAAAAAGGCTGAATTGTCGAGTTTAACTCTCTTTCAATAATAAAAAAAAGGGAAATCCTTTACAATACCAATTTATGATATGAAAAGATCAGCAGAATTCCAGAAAACCATAAAGAAAAAATAAAACAATTTTTTTCTTTTCTTAAAGACTGAATAGTGCTCAAATCTTGTCTCTTTGACCAGGCACATGAGACAAGATGCACCTTCAACACGGTTAAGCTGTGATGGGTGAACAATAATTTTTCCACCATTCAATTCTTGTACGAAATTCTTAATACCCCTTTTCACAAAATGTTTAGACCTTGTTCTTTTCAGTAGAGGTCTAAGCTTTTCTTTAGAAATTAACTTTTTCGGAGAAGAATTGAGTTAACTTACCTCAGATGAATTAGACTTCTGAACAAGTTTGAGCTTGTTTGCTAATCGATTTGCTCACCGTTGAAGTTTGTTTACATACCTTATTTTATGTTTGTACTTGAAACCCTTAGAGAGTTCATGACCTTTAAAAGTACAATAAGAACATGTCAATGTGGAGGACAGTTCAGACACCATAGCTAAGATGCTGCTAAACAGATTGAGGTACCTGAAACATGTGAGATAGAATTTTCAGTAGACCGGGAAAAATCCATTTTATCCTCCACGGTGGTTGAAGAAGTTTCTCCATGAAGAATATCAAGATTGATGTACATGTTGTTACAGTTATCAAAATTAATATTTTCACCAAGGAGCGCAACACTTGACTTTTCATCTTCATATGAATCTGAAAAACCGGGGGTCTAACAACCATACCCAATACTTCGTTTGGAAATATGAATAAACAAACTCCAATATACTTTCAAGAGAATCAACTAGACAGTCAGACTTAATCTATAGAAAATTATATCAAAGAGTTTTATATCTCTTTCTCTCAATTCAATCTGCAATCAACAAATAGGAATTTGCGAGCCCGATTGAATATAAGAGAAATAACTTGAACGGTAATGTTGATGGTGGATTTTCATTTAAGGCTAAAATTGTAAAAGCCAGAAAATTATGCGCTAACATCTTGTAAAAGATAAAGCCATTAATAAGTGTTGGATACTTCTTCACTTTACTAATTCACCTAGAATGGAGCATGTGACAACAATCCCATTCGGTGAATTAAATACACGAAATTCATCCAGGTTGGAGCATGTAGCAACAATCCCATATACCCTGTGAATTTACAACATTATTAATTAATGCGTAACCAGCCTTGTATTTCCTGTACTCATTATCAGTGCGGCATGACGACTGAGTGTTACTCTCAGCAGAGCAACACAAATCTCCACGCATTATAATGAAAGCATGTACGAAATACCCGTACAGGATGCAACTCTCGGTGTGTTATACTAGCCCGATTGAGCATCCGGGACTGTCGATGATCGATCTGGAAATGATCACGATCATCCAACTTCACCAAAGATGATTGGATGGCCCGGATCAATTCCATAACCCCCAAGCGGTATGGAATATTCGCTGCCAAACCAACGCGGCCCCGCATGGCCTACCTCCCCAAAAGATTGGCATAGCTTGCCAAAACGTCCAAACCAGAAAGCGATATGGACGTAAAACCCTATATTAGGGTTTGCGGCACATTACATGTGTCGCAAAACAGTCTCAACCATCCATCTTCGCAGGTATAGATGGAGGGTGTAGATGTAGATTCAAAGGGCCCAGAGCATGTCAACACAATCACCGTGGGCCCACCTACATACCTGACCGATCAGTCAGGACCAACCATGGTTGGTCATCTCGATTCGTACGCCCGAATAGAGCATGACGCACGGTCGTGAAACCCAAAATTAGGGTTTTTGAGCATCACGAGCGTCCATCTTCTCCAGCACGAATGGAGGGTCCAAGATTAGATTAAGCAGGTCCGGTCATACCAACATGACCACCGTGGACCCATATATCCCCTCACCTGATCGGCCAAGGCATACCATGCCTGGTTATCCCAAATCGTCCGCCCAAACTAGCGTGGTCACACTTCCCGATTGCAAACTAATCTCGACCACTCAACTTCGCCTGACGATTTGAGTGGCTTAGATCCCGTTTTCATGGGACAGTCAGGTATAGGCATGAACACCAGCCTACCACCTACACGCCAGACCGATCGGCCAAGACTGACCAAGATTGGTCACCTTGGAACGCGCGCCCGAAGTTGGCACGATGCGCGGCTTTTGCGGCACTAGTTTTACGTCATGGCCCGATCTCGACCACTCAAATTCGTCGGACGAATTGAGTGGCCCAGATCACACTGTCGTGAGATAATGGGGTATGGCGCCTACACCGTCATGCCGTCTACACGCATGTATGATCGGCCTGGACAAAATCGTACCCCAAGCTTGGATTCGACCAGGCTGAAGAGGGATGCTTGCGCACCTCTTCTAAAACCCTAATTTCATTAACGGTCACAGATGAGTGTCTCAAAGATCATCTCGTACGTCCAACTTCACCGGCTTGGTTATACAGCCCTGGTCAGGAGTTAATTGGTCAGTGCGGCGTCATGGTGATCACCATCCGTCACTCTATCACACCATGTGGTCGGTCAAGGGAGGATTTGCTTGCGCAACTTCCAAACCATCACATGAAGTAGGCTGGACATGAGGCTATTTTGAGACGCTCAAACAGTGATGCTTCATACATGCTGAGTATACTCGATGCAGTACCTGCATAGAATACACACGATACTTCACAAGTATCGACTTCCTGAATAACGCAGTTATTCAATTTAGCATTACATGCTACTTTTTTTGGGTCCCACGATCCACACATTCCAGACATCAATCATGTCACAAACTTGGGGATACATACTGGGGTATTGGTCTAGCGGTTTACAGCGTGCAGCGCACAACGCGCCATCACAAAAACGTGTCAGGAAGTCATGGACGGTTAAGTGATGATGGGATAAGTGGGCAAGCCTGGTCGTGTGACACTAACACATTACTCCACTACTCCATCACTCCACTTTCTCCACTTCACACAAGATACGAGGGTTAGGCTAAAAGACTTGTATAAATAGGTTCTCCATCATATTTTTCAAACAAGACAAGACAACAGAGGTAAGTGTTGATACAATCGTATTCAAACACCGGAACTGATAGCTTACACCCTGCAAGCCAGTTCAGCTTTCTGATACAAGTCATACATATCCAACACCTTCACATTCTCAACACCTTCTTCGCTTCTCTCCCTAAGATCAACCCCATCTCCTTCACTTTGTGACCGAAAGAAGTCTGGAACGACCATTTCTTGGTTTAGGCCGGACTTGCACAGATTGATTTCTCGAATCTACAAGCACTCCCGTGCAGTGCATTTGTTTAAGGTTTAGACTCATTTCTCATCCACACATCCCAAATTACCAAAACCGGCAGAAATAGTTTTCACCCATAAACAATTGGCGACCACAGTGGGAGGTTAATCTCTCGGTTGTAAAGTCAATTTCTTCAATACCATTCAATCAATTTCGAGATGGTTGGTCTTAGGACCGCCTCGACAGTCTCAATTCCTGATGGTTCCTCCAACGTAGATACCCCTCCTCCTAACGGCGTATCTGACGGCATGATCAGGAGATTTCCAATATTAAGCGAGCTAGCAAGGGTACATGAGATTCACACGAAGAATATGGAGCTAATCAAAGAAGCGGTAAACATCATACTTGATTTCCTCATCAAGATGACATCAGATATGAGCGTTCCGGAGACCTCTACACCGGGGACTAGTTTCCCTCAGATCAACAGCTTTACTACGAACCAGAGACCAGTGGATCAGGAAGCGACATCTCTAGTGGAAAGCTTGTGTGAACTCTTGCACCTCTCGAAGAATCAACGGGCAGAGACGTTTGCTGCAATTAATAAAATAGCTCTGGATGTACACCTGACTCCTTCACATCCAGAAGTCCTAACTGCATCGGAAACATCTGTAAATAATGTTACATTTACAGAAGACGACATGACGGCAGAGGAAGGTCACAACCGGGCCCTACATGCTACCGCACGCATCAAGGGTTCAGAGTTCAGGAGGGCCCTCGTCAACACAGGAGCATCATCGAATGTGATTACCCTCAAGACTCTCAGGACAGCCAAGGTTAGCCCATGCAAGATTGTACGGTAGCCCACCACAATGACGAACTTCGAAGGAAACCAGACCAACACATACGGGTATGTCAATCTGAATTTATCAGTATGACCTGTTCAGTCAAAAGTGAAATTTGAAGTCACAAAAAAGGAGCCGAACTACCATATGATACTAGGAAGATCGTGCCTTCATGACAATAAGGTCATCCCTTCAACGTATCACCAGTGCCTGAAGACCATGCTAAATGAGGAAGTCATTCGTATTCCTGCATCATTGTCTCCGTACGCACCAATATGCGGAGTGAAACTGTTCGAGCCAAAAGAAACTCCGCAGGGAAGGTCAGACAAAGTCCTGTGCACCCCACTACCCACGTGGGATTCAATCCAGGTAGAGGACCGACTTGCATCACTGGGGGCTAAGCACCACGACACGCCTTTTCTGACGAGGCGTCCATCTTTATCCGGTGAAGCTTTAACCCATGATCACACCAAAAGGGAACGCACTTTCGAGGCAAACCGTGATCATAAGGGGAAGACAATATACCGGCGCCGCTATTAGCAATCAGCAGGAGAGATCGGCACCCGCCTCTCCGCCTGATTGAATGCTTTGCAAGAACGAAGAAATACAAGAGGAGGTATTGGACGCTCCGCGACAGCTACAAGATGGCACCAACTCCACAACTGACGAGCCCGAGACTGTTAACATCGGGAATGAAGAATCTCCCAGGCCTGTCTCTATCAGTTCGATTATGTCCGTGGACGAACGTGTGAGTCTTGTCCAACTACTCAAGGAGTACCAAGATGTGTTTGCCTGGACATACGAGGAGATGCCTGGTCTAGACGAAAAATTGGTCACCCATCACCTACATGTCGTACCTGGATCCAAGCCAATCAAGCAATCTCCGAGGCAATTCAGACACGAAGTGGAAGAACAAATCAAGAACGAAATTCAGAAGTTGCTAGCTGCTGGCTTCATCAGACCTATTCATCATCCAACCTGGTTAGCTAATGTGGTCCCAGTAAAGAAGAAAAACGGACAGATTCTGGTCTTGTGTGGGATTTCAGAGACTTGAACAAGTGATGCCCCAAGGACGACTTTCCTCTGCCTAACATCGACATGTTGGTAGACGCCACCAGCAGACACGGCATGTTCTCCTTCATGGATGGTTACATCGGCTACAATCAAATAAGGATGTATGAGCACGATGTAAGTAAGACAGCCTTCCGAACCCCTCTTGGCAATTTTTACTATACTGTTATGCCATTCGGTTTAAAGAATGCCGGCGCAACGTATCAACGTGCTATGACGGCAATCTTCCACGACATGATGCATAATCAAGTCGAAGACTACGTGGATGATATAGTAGTCAAATCCAAGACTCAAGCTATCCTCACAATGTCGCTGCCGCGAACTTTGAAGGAGATCCAAAACTTCATGG
>JAJJWW010017937.1:0-46986 GCA_023531295.1 Papaver armeniacum | reverse complement strand
TAAGGTAACTGAGTCTTACCAATTTAGTCGACCCCGCATTTGCACGTGCACAAAAAAATGTCGAAATGGGTATTAAAAGACCAATACAATGAATATCCCACAAAGTTTCAAAATGGACACTATTACTTTGACTATAGCTGGCATAGTGGTTGGGGAGCACCAACCTTTTCAAGGTTATGGTTCATACCATGGTGAGCCCAATTACTATTCGCACGTGCAACTCTACGTCATACGAGCAAGAAAATAAGGAATATTATAGTACTAGTAATTGCCTTTGGAAAACTTAATTAAAGAGTTGAAAACTAGTCCTTATTATGATCCTTCCGTCTATATTCTTCCTCTAGAAGAATCTCTCAAACAAATAGTTGATCCTTCCGGTCCTATTCTTCCTAGAGAGTCTCTCAAGAGAAATGAGAATACAAATAGGTTTATTTTAGAGACTGACAAAAGAATTGCTCTAATAATCTTGACTTCCAATTTAGCCTTAAAAATGAGAATAGTTATTCGCATAATCAAGATGACGAGGTTAGAAATTGATGAGGATAGTGTCACGAAAAATATGAAACATGTAGGCATAGTAATCGTGAATTTGTTACTCCAATTGAGCTTTATAATGATAATTTTATTTCTATTTCAAATCCAAATAATTTTAATAATTATTCACCTATTCAAAAGGACGAGGATTTGACTAGAGATACTCCTGCTTTAGACGATGTAGTATTTCCTTTTGATTACGGCCGATATCGGCTTAGGAGGAACGAAGTTTATTCTAAGAATAATATTTTACAGTCTCTGATTTAGAAACAACAATCTTAGACGGGAAGATGAACTCGGGAGCTTTTAAACATGTATGAGGATGCGTCACCCGAATATGACCTATAAGAAGCAATTGACCATTTTCGGATTCTCGATGATCTAGAAATTAGGGAAAATTGTAGCTAGTCTATCTAGAGACACCCAAAACTCTAAGTTTGGGGGTGATTATCATTCTCCATGTGCCTTACCTTTAGCTCTTTACAGATCCCTCACTTGGGACTTGACATATGTACCTCTACCATTTTAAAAATCATCTTCGCACGTTTTCCAAAACCTAATGATGTCCAAGAAGAAGTTCAGTTATTAGAAACCCATCCTCTGGTTGATGTGGTTTACCCAGGCTATGATACCCCGATTGACTTTGTTTTCCCACCAAATATTTTTATTCCAAATGTGGGAACGTTTGAATTTGAAATGTGTCAATTATTAAGTTATGAGACTAAACCTAATTATTTTAGGAAAATAGAATTGACATATTTGCTTAAGAATGACCACTACTCACATTATGGTCAACTGTGTAAGTCAAATCCGATCGACTTAGAGGATCCTCAATTATTCAGGTTATTATTGTGTGCTTCTAAATTTTTCCAGACCTTAGAACCTGATATTTCGGATCTTACTTATGAAGAGCTGCAACCCATGGAAATATTTTATTTAGACCCTTTGTAGAACTCGAACTCCGAACCACAACTAGATGTAGTTGTCTTAAACAGGAAACTAGGCAAGGGTATGCTATGTTTATTCTTGGTTTGTTGCAGTTTCCTTTTATCTGTGTTAACACTTTTGATGCAGATGATCCACAGCTTGTTTCTGCTTATTGCTTTATGATATGAGGTGATTAATTCTTTCTTATGTCTGGCTGAAGACGTTAAACTTAGCACTTCTTGGGAGGTAACCCAATACTGATGCAACACGGTAATATCTTTCCTTAACTCTTTTGCTTCAAATGGTAACAGTTTCTCCTTGTCCATGCTTTTAATTTTATATTTGGAACATTGAGGACAATGTTAGATTTAAGTTTGGGGGTATAGGAGAAACCTTTTAGTTGCATTGTTAAACTCCAGAGCCTAGAAATTTATGCTTATTAAGGATGGCACTAACCAATCTAAGTGGATGGAAGCATCTTGGTTGTAGAAGTTGAGGAACTAATCTGATTAGATGGAAACATCTAAAGAGTCTATTCATAAAAGCACAGAGCTCAGGTGTTAGAAATAACATGGTAGTTTCAACATATCTCGTTGAGTCCTTTTCACTTCTTTTTTATTTGTTTTCTTTTTTTAAAATATGTTTCTAAGTGATTAGGTGGGGCTCACGATTGAATTTGTTACCACCGCTAGGTGAAATAGAGTGATTGAGCTACTAAAAAAAAACCATGTAATTAGACCAAACTAATAATTTCTCAAAAATAAAAATAAATTAACACTTGGATAGCAATATGTGTGTGTGTTCTCCCCAGTCCGTCGCCCAAATGCGTGGAACGCAGATCCACCGGAATTACCATGTAATCTGCTGACAAGAGTCATGCGCTTGGATCCGCAAGATCTAATCATGTTGTTACAAAAAAAAAAATGTTAATGTTCTATAAATTGACCGGTTCCCTTTGTATATGCCCGGTTGTGTTGATATTAGTGTTAAGTTGTCTCGATTAATTAGGATAGGTTCATTTTGGAAGTGTCCTTCAGACAGATATGAGAAACACCGTTCACCTAGTCAACATCAAAACCATGTATGTTTTTCTATATCCATCTCTTAATCTATCCATGTGATTTGCTGACTCCGGATATTGATGTCCATAGTGCAACTATCTGAGTAGAGCTCTGTCACTTATATATGAATTTTATTATGCTTGAGTGCAAACTCGTGTACAACAATTGGAATTTCGCATCAGGGTACTTCCTCCTGTAGTCAATAAGTATGAAAACCAAGGAGATTTTTTAGTGCCTTCCAAGGTTCAGTGTAGATAGCTAGGGTCTGGAGTAAAGGTTTTGTGGGTATATCTCTGGTAAGCCATCCCGAGACTATAACTCGGCCAATAGGGCCACCTAGGGGTTTAAAGGCTTATTGCATGCGCTAAATGCAATGGATGATGCCTGCGACAGTGAGATAGGATTTTATTTTATTAGTTTTGCTCGTGACTAGCAAAATATAGGTTTGGGGTATTTGATAGATACATATTTGTGTCTTTATTAGTCCCGATAATATATATTGTTGGTGTTTATTTTGTACTAATTTTGATATTTTATATTTTGTAGGTACAACAATAAAAATCAGTAACAGTGTATAAAACGGTTAAATACGGACTTGCGTAAAGAATATGGATTGTCGAGTAAATGGGTGCATGCTAATGAAGTTATAATGGGTTGGACAATAAAGAGTAAGAAAATGTGGTGTTTGGACATAAGGCAACTATGTTGGGTCGGGATATGAAACACTTTTGGAATCATATAATATGGCATTACATGAAATATGGAGGTAAAGGAAACTTTTTATTTCAGACACGTGAATGATCATGATGAAGATTTATTCTTTTATCATGAGAAAGTGGAAATTTGATGGAGATATGGATTACAACTATGGGAAGTTGAATAGACATATGGCATGTGCATTAGAGGCAAGTGCTGGAGGTGGCGGTGAATTTTGGTTTAACTTAAATATGAGATTCTCTTGAACATGGAAAGTCAGTGCATTAAGGAGGCAACGTTGGCAGAGATGATATGGAGCATTTCCATTGGGTAGTTTTATTATTGCTAACAAATGTCACATTTCTATTGGGCGGTGCATGTGATAATGGAAAGCGGAAAATACAAATCTGTTCACACTCCTCTAACGAGTGTACATTTCACATATTTTTCTGATTGGTTGATTATTTAACGGATGGCCCCATTACCCTTCATGTTTAGAATCACGACCCTCGTTACATAACTCCCTAAATTAAATCAAGGGTAGAGATTAAACTGTGAAATATACACTCGTTAAGGAGTGTGCACGAATTCGCACTCGTCATTGAGTTGTTTGCAAAAGAGAGGGAGTTAATTGTTCTGGTAACCGATATTCGCTTTGCGACTAAAACTCTTTGTAAGCATTTCTAAATTGATTAATACAATGATAAATCGATTTCTTCTAATTTTCTTTTCATGAGCAATTAATTGAATTTCTAGGAGTCGAGGAGGAAACTGAAAAAGCCCTAGTATGTAATTTTAGTATTTATTTTTCTTTTAATTATTACTCTCCTATTAAGCTTTTAATTGTCTAAAAGTTTTCTTCTTTTTAATGCTTCATAATAATTGTTTTGGATCGTCTTCGGCGGTCGACATTTTATGTTTAAGGAAAATTAGGCCTTAGATTATCGACTTGAGTCGAATTGATATTTCATTAACGATAAATTTTCCAAGGCATGAGATTGGGTTCAAAATATCCTTGTGTATTTTTGAGAGTAGATTAGAGAAAATTTTATTTTTAGTATTTTCATTATTAAGGCTAAAATCAATTCTTTCAAAAGTCCTGAGTTGTAATCCATAATCTTATACTTACCACTTGTAAAAACTACATCAATGTCCAACCATCGCGACTAGCTCACTTTACACAAGGGGTTACAATGATCTACTAAGGTGTTGCTGCCATGATCGATAAATGAGGCTACTGGGAGTTGTTGTCTTTGATCGGTGATAAAAAGAAGATTAGAGAACTCGGTTTTGAAGTTGATGATGATGCCGGTGATTATTTTGAAGTTGAGAATGCATGGCAGCTATGTCAGTGTTAGGCGCTAGGCGCTGGCTAGAGCGAGGCGCCTGGCGCGCCTAAGGCGCCTAGGCGTCACTTATCCGTGTTGTGTTAATTGAAGAAAAGAACAGTCTCATTAAAATTTGAAGTAAAACCTAATCAACAAAACAAGAACAACGAAACCGAATGCCTCATTCACTGCCTCACAAATTCAATTAATGCTCACGTGATTCCCAATCCACTACCAATAGAGCTCTGAACATGTGACTCTTCAATCAATGCTCGGATGCTCTTTCTCACAACATTAACCTCATTGAAATCAATGCCTCATTCATTTATATTCCTTAAAACTTATTTTTATTTGCTTCCATATTTTTATCATTGATTTCAATGGTGATTGATTTTGCATTAATATTGATATATGGTTACCGTATATAAAGTTTCCAGATCGTTCATTGCCCATGAAAATAAACTTATTTTTATTTGCTTCCATATTTCCGCATCGCTCATTAATATTTCGTGATAACCTCATTATAATGAAGTTTCCATATTTTAAACTATCAATTTAATGAAGAATATGTGATTTTTAATAGTGGGAATGCTATAAATGCTAAGGAGGGTATACTACAATTCCTTGATTCATGTTAGTTGTTAAATACAACTGACACAAAGATTACCATCAATCGAGTTATTTCTAAATCTATAAATTCTTACCATAATATTGAATAAGGAAAAACAGAGTTATTGAAGTTTCCATGTTACGATATTAAAGTGTGAGTGAACTTAATCCCATCAATCACATTTATAATCCCTCCATATTCTAATCGTTGACTCAGATGTGATTTTGATTGAACAAGGAAATGTAGTCGTTATGATAGTTAATGAGAAACAATAGTTATAAATTGGATTTTAGTCGAATGTTTAGCACTATTGGCGCCTCAAAGAAGTGAAGCGCCAAAGGCGCTCAAACTCGGCTTAGCCCAAGGCGCCAGCGTGGAAAGTGGTGTGGAGTTGGAATTACTCGGGCGCTGGACCTTATCTTAATGCGCCTTTAGCGCCTAGGCGAGCAAAGAGCGCCTTTACAACATAGCATGGAAGTGGTGACGAATATCTGGCTTGAGGAGCTGCAGAGTATGGGTGTTAGTTTGAGTCCGAGTGAGAAAAGAAATGAGATTTTTCACCGAAGATAAACTCAGGGAAAGACAGAAAATGTGTGCATTGCTTCCATGGTTATGTGAGTGATGGCAGTAATTATCGGTGGATGGGATCTTTTTGATGTTAATGATTCGAGTAGGAGCCGAGGATGATATGGTGCTGAGAGAGAGATAATCGAGCTAACAGGGATTACGCTAATTGTTTCACATCGCGATGGTTGAGGTCGATCGAGCTGCTATGGATTCTCAAGAAAATTCGAATGGAGTTTGAAGTCGGGTAGTGATGGTGACCGAGAAGATGAAGTCAGCCTCCTAGATAACAGGGTATCGTGGTGATAGTTAAAGATGGAATGAGCCGAGTTTGACGGAGGTCGATGCAATGGTAACCGCGCTTGAACGGGTTTTGAGGTAAACAAAGTAGTTAAGATGTTGATCGAAAGTGTTGCTGCCATTGAGCCGAAGGGAAACGAGTTTGGAGTCGCGTTACTCGAACAGGATAGTGTTGTTGTCAAGAGCACCAGATAAGAGATGGTTGTTTCCGCTGGTTGGATGGTGACGATTCTGTGGCTATCGAGGAAGAGAAAAATTCAAGGTTGCTGGAGTTAACAGCATTCGGGTTTATGAGGATGGTGTTGTTGTTCATGGACGTGCGCCTCGAGCTTTGCCGCCATTGTAAATGGGAGACCAGTATTGGCAATGATATGAAGAAGTTGGATGACGAGCCGTGTTGGGCGTAAAATGGAGAATAATTCGCCGGTGATCATGGTCGGCGTTAACCGCCGATTGGTAGATGGTCTCAGAATGGAAACTTGAGCTCAAGTTCAGTGGAACGAGTTCGAGTTGGATTGGCGACAGAGTCGGCATCAAAGATGGTTGACGGTGAATGGTCATCGAGATGAGTAATGATAATGTTACACTATCGGTTCCACATGATTGACGCGCTAAAGCTACCAAGTGGGCTAGAATAACGTAAGCCCAATAGTCTATCCACCAATAATTTACACACAAACTGAATAAGGGTACGGCTATTCCAGGATGTTTCGGCGGAGTTTGGAAAGCTACTTTGGGCCGGTGTGATGCACCTGACACAATTCTTAAGGAGGTGCACTTTCCTATTTTTACTAGGTTTCCTAGTTTTCTTCAAGAAAGAGGTTACAAAACTCTATATATAGGAATACAATTTGAGATATCTTCTATTCACAGCTTTTTCTCCTCTTGTGTAGAACCATCTCTTTTCTATATTCTTTTTATTGTTAAGGATGAATTCAAAGTTCTAATTGTGAAGCTCAATTATTTACAAAAGTTTTCAAGTTTTAAATTGATTCATTGTGAATTGTTTTTACTATATCGAAGGTTTATAATTGATTCTTAGATTGGTTTGGGTGCGCAACTAGATTAGTCTATTAATCATTCTAATGCTAGTAGAGAGTTGAGTCGTCCGTAATTTCGCTTACCTCCTACACAAGTAGAAATCGCGAGACCTCATGGAGGGATTACGTGGAGAAATTAAGTAAAAACAACACTGGGTAAGTGGACCGAAAGCTGCATCGAGTTTAATTGCTGGGATCAAACCTAAATTCACAAACCTTTAATGCGTTAGGAATTACATCTGTGTTTAACCTCAAGGTGGTTCTTTCGAATAGAATCAGTAGTCGAGCGCTTCCAGATCCCGGTGATACAAGGAGTTTTGGGGATAGCTAAGCGCACTCGCTCCTACTAAGCAGTGACAATTGATTCTAACAAGAGAGAAACGTACAATGTCGAGTTAACGGTTAAGTAAATCGAGAAGGATTTCTTCATCCTCTTATCTTATTATCCTTTTTATCCTTCTTTATATTTTCGCTGTTTTAGATAACATATCAATTGCATTACTCTTCGTGGGAACGATCCTTACTACCACTATATTATTATTTAATTAGTGGGAAATATCTTATTATTTTGTCGAGTAAATGAAGCTCACCAACGAAGTTGATGAGTGATGAGGGGTTCCGATGAAAGCACAACAATGCTTGTCGAGCTTCCCTACGGCAGACGGTGTTGACCAAGAATTGCGCGAATTGGTAAAGGCGTCACTAAGAGAACCAATGAGGAACGAACGCCAAAAGACCTCACCGTGGATGAAATGGAAGAAATCAACATAGAACACAAGAAGACAAGCGCTCCATCATGATAAGCAAGAATCTGGACCAAGAGGAAAGGGTAGCATTGATCGCATTACTTAAATAATACAAGGACATCTTCGCTTATGACTATGACGAAAGACCGGGTTTAGATAGCGATCTCGTGGTACATAATCTAGGAGTATCGCCTGAATTCAAACCCGTGAAGCAAAGAAGCCGCGAGTTTCCTAGGGCTACCGCCCTCGCGATAAAGGAGGAAGTGGAGCGACTACTTAAAGACAAATTCATTAAGCCAATAAACACCCCACTTGGATGGCTAACATCGTCAAGAATCAAGAAAAATGGAAAGGTTAGGTGTCTGCAGACTATATAGAGACCCGGAACCGAGCCGGGCTTGCCCAAAGGACGATTTCCCGCTGCCAAAAATCGACATGACGCTGGACGCGACCGGGAAAAAGAAAATATATTCTTTCATGGATGGCTTCAGTGGATATAACCAAGTGAAGATGGACCCTGCAGATGCAAAGAAAACCGCCTTCCAAACCCCATACGACAACTTCTAATACGTGAGCGATGCGTTTGATCAAGAACGCCGGTGCCCGCGTATCGCGCCATGACATCCATCTTCCACGACTGATCACCAGAAAGTGGAAGTATATGTTGACGACATCGTAGTCAAGACACAAGAGGCTAAGGATCACATCTCACCTAATGACTACCTTTGAGAGATGCAGAAATTCAAACTCAATATGAACCCATCTCAAGTGCGCCTTGGGGTCACATCCAGGAAACTCTTGGGCTTTGTAGTGACTAATGAGGAATTCAAGTAGACCTGAGCAAAGTCGAAGCAATCACAACAATGGAAACTGGGCCGCGCACACCAAAGAGTTGCAAGCCTTTATAAGACAAATATCGCATACGCGACGCCGCGCCCGGTTTAGCACACCGATGACTGCCTTCCTTCCCTTGCTGAAAAAGGTATACCCTTCGTATGGGGAGAGGTACGGTGTCGCCTTTGAAAAGTTGAAGCGTGTCTTGTCAGCTCCTAAGATTCTTAGACCTCCGATACGCAGAGTCCTCTTTATCTCTACACAACGTTACACTCGAAGAATCTGGCAGCTTCGCGCAATACATGGGAGGAACTGAGATGTCACCTATCTATTACGTGAGTTGCGTCCTACGAGACGCAGAATTAAGATACCCACGTGTAGAGCAAGCATGTTTGGCCTTCATATACGCGACTCAAAAGTTGTGCCCCTACCTACTAACATATGAAACTATCATGGCAGCAAAGAACACGATAGCGCATCTTCCGGCCGAAGCTGTCCTTTGAGGAGAACCGCCTGATGGTTGCTTCAACTATCGGAATTCGAGCTCAGTACCAACGGTCGAATTGTAAGGGGCAATCAATGGCACCACCTCATGGCCATGTTCCCCGGGAGCCAGGAGACGATGAAGTACACGAATACATACCATGAGAGAGACGCGGGCAGATGTCAACAAGTCTTGGACCATGTTCTTTGACGGATCTTCTTCTGTCCGTGGAGGAGCAGAGTAGTATTCAAGCCTCGCGGGGAGAACTACTCTCATACTCGTTCAAACCGGATTTTCCATGTAGTAATAATGCTGCGAGTATGAAGCCCTAATTTTGGGACTCCAAATGACGAGAGCTTAACCTTGGAGGCGTGGAAGTCAAAGGATATTCCGGCTTGTTCTGAATCAAGTGAGTGAGGATTTCCACGTCAAAGGACACACCTGGCCCCCTATCTGAGGCGGAGGGCCAAGGCTAATGAGTCAAACGGGATCGACTTTAGATCATCTTGGCGGCGGAAATAAACACGCAGACAGCCTACAAGCCTTGGCAAGCAAGGTACCATTAAACGACTAAGAAGAGGGCACGGTTACTATGACGGAAAGGGTTACCAAGTCTTGGAAAGAGGACCTGTCCTTCGAGGAGGCGAACGACTGGAGAAAGGCATACATCGAAGACTTGACGCGGATGGACGAAGAGCGAGTGATTCCTACTCAAGCCTTAAAGCAGTTCGTGATGATCCAAGGTGCGTTGTACTACAGGGCGGACAGAGGATCCCTCGCAAGATGTGTAAATAAAAGGGAGGCGGAGAAGTTACCCCGAGAACTACACGAAACATGTAAGGCAGGGCTCTATGTCGTTCATCTATACTGGAAGGCTTCAAAGAATGGGCGTATATTGCCAAGTATGTCAGCTCAAAGAACACTCCAAGATAGTTGTGCTGGATTGCAAAGCCCATGACAGCCCGGGAGGTCCTTGCAGTCTAAGAAGTAGAATGGAGACAACCTTACATCGATTTCATCCAACACAGGAAGCTTCCTGGTGACAGACAAATAGCTTTGAAAATACAAAGGAAGGCAGCGCATTTCTTCATGCATGAATGCAATCTCTATCGGAGAAGTTATGGTAATGCTACTGTGATGCTCACAATCGGAAGCCATAGAATTCATGACCCGTCCCACGATGTATCACCGGGGATGCGGAGTTGTTCCTAATCACGAATGAGGGTTTTACCGCCGACTATGGAAAGTGATACCGCAGAACACGCCCAAGATGGCAGTGCCACACATGGGAACTTGATCCAAGCCCCCACGCACTATTTCATAGCATAGTAACGCCCCGGCTGCCCCACAATTGGGCCTGATCTTATAAGAAGACCAATCAACCCATCATCCTCAAAACGACATAAGTACATAATCACCACCGAGTACGCGTTTAAAATGGGTCGAGGAGATACCTCAAAGATTACGTGTGTGCCACAATAGCCGCATTCATCAAAGAACACATCGCTTGCATGAGGTTAGGCGCTACCATGATAATCAAGGCGAGATAATGCGAAATCATTCGTGAACAAGGATGTAATTGATTTACTCTGCCAATACAATGTAAGGCTCCACACGTCTACCCCTTATTATCCCAAAGGGAATGGTCAAGCGAGGCAACAAATAAGACGCTCATCCGCATCCTCAAAGATAATAGTACATGACCACCATAGAGAATGGCACGAGCGATTGCCAAGCATTAGGCACTGGGCGTATAGGATTTCTGCGCCAGTTCTACAAGCGCATCTCCTCTTACTCACTGGTCTACGGAGAAGATGAAATCTTACCCACTGAGATAGCAATCCTATCTGCAAGAGTGGCAATGGCTAGCCATACCACGCCAGATGAAGTGAGTCGCTTTGCCCATTTAGACACAATAGAGGAAAGAAGAGCACGGGCAGAAAGGTTCGCGGAAGCTTATAGGAAGCGTGCAGCTAACTACTACAACCAAAGTGTAAAAGGAGAGGACCTTCAAGGTTGATGATCTAGTCTTAAAAATCTCCCCGCACATATAGAGAAATGCCAGTGCTGGAAAATTCGCAGCAAATTGGGAAGGCCCGTTCACAATAAGGAAAGTGGCAGAAAGCGAATACTACAAGCTTGGGCGCATGAATGGGACGCAAGTCAAAACACCCATCAATGGAAAGTGGTTGAAAAAATTTTACGCTGAGTCCTACCTTGTAAATGCCCGCTTTGGCAATAAAGTAAGTTGGAAAAATGGAGTATGCAAAAAGGTCTCGTGGCAGCCAAAAGGCGCCTGATTGAGGTCTCAGGTCGTGCAAAGGCGCCCGATCGACCACAAAATTCACAAAAGGTCTCAAGAATGCTAATGGCGCCTGATTGACTGACAAGTTTACAAAAGGTCTCAGGGAAGCCAAAGGCGCCTGATCGACTGACAAAATTTACAAAATGTCTCAGGAATGCTAATGGCGCCTGATTGACTGACAAGTTCACAAAAGGTCTCAGGGCAGCCAAATTCACCTTATCGACTTACAAAAAATTCACAAAGGTCTCAAAAGGAATGCTAATGGCGCCCGATTGACTGACAAGTTTACAAAAAGGTCTCGTGGCACCAAAGACGCCCGATCGACCGACAAAATTCACAAAAGGTCTCGGGAACGCTAATGGCGCCGATTGACCGATCAAGTTCACAAAAGGTATCAGGCAGCCAAAGGCGCTCGATCGACCGACAAAATTCACAAAAGGTCTCGAGAATGCTAATGGCGCCTGATTGACTGGGCAAGTTCACAAAAGGTACCATGAATGCCAAAGGCACTCCGATCGATCACGTCCACGAAAGGTCTCGTAAACGCCAAGGGCGCCCGATTGACTCGACAAGTCTTATCAAAGAAACTGGGAAATTCCCAAAGGCGCACGATTAACTGACAATTTTATAAAAGGTCTCAGGAATGTCAAAGGCGCCTGATTGACTGATATTTGTAAAAACCTCAAGAACGCCCACAAAGGTTCCAGGAATGCCAAAAGCATCCGAACGACCAACGAGCACGAAAATAAAAAAGCGGGGATAGGCGCGTTTAACCAACGCCCGCCCCCCAGCTCCTTAGAAAAAAAAGAGGGGGGAGCAAAGTTAAACAACGTCCGCCCCACCCGGCCCCCTTGAAAATAAAGAGGGGGAGTAGGCGTTTAAACAACGCCCCGCCCCAACCCGACTCCCTTGAAAATAAAGAGGGGGGGAGTAGCATTTAAACAACGCCCGCCCCACCCGGATCCCTTGCAAATAAAAAAGGGAGGGGGAGTAGGCTCGTTTAAACAATGCCCACCCCACCCAGCTCCTTTGAAGAAAGAAAGGGAGAGTAGGCGCGTTTAAACAACGCCTCCCACCCGGCTCCCTTGAAAATAAAAAATGGGAGAGTAGGCGTTTAAACAACGCCCCGCCCCATCCGGCTCCCTTGAAAATAAAGAGGGGGAGCAGGGCGCGCTAACAATGCCCGCCCCACCCTGGCTCCCCGAAAATAAAAAGGGGGAGGGGGAGGTGCGTTTAACAGCCTCACCCCACCCCACCCTTTGAAAAAGAGGGGGATTAGGCGCTTAAAAACAACACCCGCCCCCCACCCTGGCTCCCTTGAAAATAAAAAAAGGGGGAGAGTAGGCGCGTTTAACCAATACCCGCCCCACCCGGCTCCTTTGAAAATAAAGGGGGAGTAGGCGCATTTAAACAACGCCCACCCCACCCAGCTCCTTTAAAAAAAGAGGGGGGAGTAGGCGCATTTAACCAACGCCCGCCCCACCTGGCTCCCTTGAAAAAAAAAAGAAAAAAAAAAGGGAGAGTAGGCGCTTTTCACCAACGTCCGCCCCACCCGGCTCCTTTGAAAATAAAAAGGGGGAGTAGGCGCGTTTAAAAAAGCCCACCCCACCAAGCTCCCTTGACAAAAAAAGGGGGGGAGTAGGCGCGTTTAAACAACGCCCGCCTTACCCTTCTCCCTTGAAAATAAAAAAAAGGGGGAAGTAGGCGCGTTTAACCAACGCCCGCCCCGTCCAACTCCCTTTAAAAAGGGGGGAGGGGGAGGGGGAGTAGATACATAAGCCAAAAAAAAAAAAATGGGGGAAGACAGTAGAGAGATAAAGGGAGGAATAACCGCGCTCAACTAACGAAAAACTTTACGCAATAACCCCGTAAGAGAATAGAAAATCGCAACGGACAGAAGGCACGATAAACTAGTATACAAGCAAATAACTTCACCCTCAAAATTGAAAGCAAAGACTTTATTCACACCAATCTAGTACAAAAGACATTTAAACTAAAAGACATTCCCGCATTGATAAGCTTAACAGCCATCGATTAACAAACACCTAACAATATCGCTTCAAGGCTTACACCATCAAACGACCATTTGCACATTGTGCAAGATCCAAACAAAGATCTTGATCGGCTTCATGCACCAACCCGAGGATGTCCCCGATCACGTTATCTTCAACACCAGCCACGCGAGCAATCGAAGAGTATCTTCATGCTCATCGCAGAAATGTCGCCTTATCTTGATCGAATTAGCCTAAGCGTCCACAACTGACCCGACTCTTCCTTCAAAATCAATAAACGAGCCAACTGGCCCTCAAGGCAATGTCGAGGTACAAGTGTGGACGCGACCGCATAAAGCTTTAGTATGACCGGTAGCGGTAAGACCCCCATGAGGACCCAAAATGACAATCAGAGATGGCACGATCCATAGTAGCCACCATCATCAATGTATAGCTTCACAGTCACCTTTTCCTGCAAAAATTTTGTAGTCTTGAGAATATTCTTCCACATACTTATACCTTGTTAAGTAGCATCATAAGGCATATGTACTATTCTTCTCCACCTAATTTTTGAGCTTTCTTCTCCTTAGAATACCTCCATATCCATTTAGCCTTCAAAGATTTGCTTGTACCTCTTAAATCTTTAACACCCGATCCACCCATATATTTTGGTTTACAAATCTTAAGCCATGAAACCTAGCACATCTTTCTCCTATTTTCTTAGAATCCCACAAGAAATTCCTCATCAATCTAGTTAGTTTTAGTTCAACCATTGCATATGAATTAAAGAAAGGAAATAGCCTGGCATGGACTTGACATAAAACTCTATAAGCACCAACCTGCGATTTTGATAAAAATTTCTTCTTCCAATAAGCTAGTTTTACCTCCATTCTCTGAATAACTTTGAAAATGCTAGTCTAACAACCACACCCAACAATTCTTTTGGCAATCCGAGAGGACTTACTCCAATACACTTTCTAGAGAATCAACTAGACAATGGACTTAATCGAGATTAAAGTATATCAAAGAGTTTAATATCTCTAACTCTTAATTCAATCCGTAATCAGCAAATAGAAATCCGCGAGCCCGATTGAATATAAGAGGAGTTACTTAAACGGTATCAAAGACCAATGTTCAAGTGTAAATCAATGTAAATCAACAACCAAAGGTTGGATATTCTAATTGACTGATCTTAACGCACAACCTGTGATATTTCAATTATATAACAAAATATAATGCGGAAAAGAAATAACACAGACACCAGAATTTTGTTAACGAATAAAAACCGCATATGCAGAAAAACCCTGGGACCTAGTCCAGATGAAATTGAACACCACACTGTATTAAGCCGCCATAGGACACTAGCCTACTACCACCAACTGGACTGGACTGTAGTTGAACCCTAATCAATCTCATACTCGATTCAAGTGATTCTTGCTCCTTATGTCTCTGATCCTAGTAGATACTACGCACTTTGATTCCCTTAGCCGATCTCACCCACAACTAAGAGTTGCTACGACCCAAAGTCGAAGACTTGATAGACAAATCTGTCTCACACGAAAAGTCTATAGGATTAAATAAATCATCCTCCCACAAAATACCCAAGAGGTTTTGTTCCGTCTTTTGATAAATCAAGGTGAACAAGAACCAATTGATAAACCAGAGTGATATTCCCGAAGAATATCCTAGTATTATCAATCACCTCACAATAAACTTAATCGACTAGCGAAACAAGTTATTATGGAATCACGAACGATGAGACGAAGTTTGTTTGTGATTACTTTTCTATCTTGCCTATCGGAGATATAAAATATCGAGCCAATTATTCCAATTGCACTCAAAACGATAGAAATAGCAAGATCAGATCACGCAACTACAAAGATAATAGTAGGGTCTGGCTTCACAATCCCAATGAAGTCTTCAAGTCGTTAACCTACGGGGTATCGAGAAGAAAGCTAAGGTTAAAGGAGAATCGACTCTAGTTATACAACTAGTAACACACATGAGGTGTGGGGATTAGGTTTCCCAGTTGCTAGAGTTCTCCTTTATATATTTTTCAAATCAGGGTTTGTAATCCAAGTTACCTTGGTAACAAAGCATTCAATATTCACCGATTAGATGAAAATCGATTCAACCAAGCTAATATCTTTCAACCGTTAGATCGAACTTTAGCTTGTTACACACAAATGAAATGTACCTCATTTAAGTTATGTAGTCGCATCTAAACGTGTACACCAAAGTTGGTTCACAAATAGTTAACCGAGGTTAGCCATATAATTACTCTCATCAACCTTATTCATCTTAACCATAACTAGTTCAAATGACTCAATTGAAACTAGTTAAGAGCTGTTCAATTGTTTTAGAAAAACACAATTGAAATCAAATCGGTTTGATTCACTTGAATCAATCATGAACATTATAGCCACGGTTTGCAAAGATTGCATTCCTTATGATTTAAATGTTTAAGTTCATGGACTTGACCGATTTGACAAAGTAATTAGCTTAAGTATGCGTACAGGTATGCGTACTTAAGCAACTGGTTTTTTGAGTTTTTAAAGTTTCCAAACTCAGCAGAAAAGTTTCCAAACTCAGCAGAAATTTTCGGTTCGAAAACTTCCGCCAGTATGCGTATTTGTAAGCATACTTAAGGTGACTGGTTTGTGAGTTTTTCAAAACCCAAACTCAGCAGAAATTCTCGGTTTGAGAACTTTATCCAGTATGCGTACTTGTACGCATACTTAACCTGTCTCCTTCACCAATTTCGTATACACACATATGCATACTCTTGGCTCCCGGTTTATGGACTTATACACTAATGTACGAACACACTAATATATGCTTATATCCAAAGATGGTTACATCATCAACTCTTTATTTCAATCATTGAAACATTCTTCTATAATGTCAATAGCCGTTTTCACACACTATTAGCATCAAAGTAATTTTCAAGATATTGAAATAATCATTATTGAAACCTTCCAAGTCTTACACCAAATGATTGTATCACATACCATGTAAGATGTTACTGGAAATTTTCTCATGATATAAGATGAACTTAGTGAAGCGAAAGCTTACCAACACATATTTCGAAAAATATGTAAGCGAGATATACTCAACTCGAAATCTCAAATGTGTATAGAGAAAACTATATCGTAACACGACTTATATCTCAATATAGGATATAGTAGAAATAAACTTTCCAAGTGATAGATAAGTTCAAGTCTCCACATACCTTTTGTCGAAGAAGTTCCACAAGCTCCCCTTAGTAGTTCTTCGTCTTCAAGAGATGAACGTCGAGAGATTTAAGCTCAACTACACTATCTATGTCCTAGTACGAGACATCTACAAATAGGCTAGAAATCAAGACTTATAGTTTTGATCATTAACATTGACAAACATGTTTGACCGAGCAATGCTCTAACAATCTCCCTCTTTGTCAATTTTAGTGACAAAACTATCAATACATATGGATTACAAAAAAGATAAAAAAAAATAAGCTTATTATCCACATGATTGATCTCCATGGCATCTTCAACGTGACTCGAAATCTTCGTCATTTCCAAGTACTCCATGATCCTAAGGTTGTAAGTTCAAAGATCACTAGTTGTTGAAGATCCATAGCTATAACAATAAGAAAACAAAATGCTCTCAATCATTGTTATACAGTTGTTTGTAGGTGAAAACTGTTTCTGCTGATTTTGGTAATTTCGGGTGTGTGGATGAGAAACGAATCTAAACCCTAAACAGTGCACTGCATAAGAGTACTTTTGATTCGAGAGATCAATCTGTACAATCCTGGCCTAAACCAAGAAATGGCTGCCTGTGTTTGCTTGATCACAAAGTGAAGGAGAAGGGTTGGTCTTAGGGAGGGAAGCGAAGAGAGTGTTGAGACCAGAATCGTTGATTCTGAAGGTGTGGTTTGTTTTGTCTCGAGTGTTTTCTTTTAAAACGTGTAACATGTTGCTATGTGTGGCAAGTCAAAGTCAAGAGACTTTGCCATAGGAAAATAGCATGTGATGCTATTAGGCTTGCCTTCGTCGTCCGCCTAAAACTTGCCACAAGTTCGTCAGTTTGGTGGAGAACTTGAATGGCTGAGATTACATCTCGTGAGGAAGCGTAGCCGTTGATTATGGCCACATCTTTATTGTGTAACAAAGTGGCGCCATTAGCATAGTGGCGTCTCGCGTAGCTGTGGTGAAGCGGGTTGCCTGGAACTTGCCGCAAGTCCGCCGTTCGGTGGCGAACTTGGATGGCCGAGATTGCATCTCCTGAGGAAGAGTGGCCATCGATTATGGCCGCATCTTGTTGTATAGCGAAGTGGCATCATTGGCATAGTAGCGCCTGGTGGAGCCATGGCATAGCGGCATGCCAGTGGCGTAGCCATGGCATAGCGGCATGCTAATGGCGTAGCCGCTGCATAGCGGCATGCTAGTAGCCGTGGCATAGCAACATGCTAGTGGCGTTGTGGCATGGCCACGCCTGTGGCGTTGTAGCATGGCCAAAGCTAACGTTTAGCTCTGTGGCCAAAATTAGGTCTTGGCGGCATGGCCAAGGCTAGGATTTGGCGTCGTGGTAAGAATTAGGGCTTGGCGACGTGGCCAAGGCTAGGATTTGGCGTCGTGGTAATAAATAGGGCTTGGCGACATGTCCAAGGCTAGGATTTGGCGCCGTGGTAAGAATTAGGCTTGGCGGCTTGGCCAAGGCTAGGATTTGGCGTCGTGGTAAGAATTATGGCTTGGCGGCGTGGCCAAGGCTAGGTTTTGGCGACGTGGTAAGAATTAAGGCTTGGCGACGTGGCCAAGGCTAAAGTGGCATGCTACCGCGGCAGAGTGGCATGTTGGCATGCCGATCAATATGTTGTTGTGATAAGGCGCGTCTGGCTTTCCAGTTAGTATGGTTGCTCGGCAGGGTGCGTTTGGCCTTTAATGTATGGTGGAAAGTTTGGAGCGACTTGATTGGCCGCGAAAAGGGGCCGGCCAAGCATGGGCGTGGCTACACTTCTAGTGAGAGTGTGGCGGCTTTAGAGTGACCTAATTGGTCGATGGGAAGTGGGGCCGGTGAGTACGGGCCCAGCCACAACTTATGTGCACGTGGCTAGTTTGAGGCGTCACGATTGGTCGAGAGAAATAGGGTCGGTTTAGAAAGGGGTGTGGCCAATAGCATGTGGCGCCAGTTGGCCTAAGGCATGGCCACGCCTCCCTTTGCTGTTGCGGCTCCCTGTTTTCTGATTCTGGGCAAGTTTTTGCACCTGCTAA
The DNA here is from genome assembly GCA_023531295.1 of Papaver armeniacum. Taxonomy (NCBI): domain Eukaryota; kingdom Viridiplantae; phylum Streptophyta; class Magnoliopsida; order Ranunculales; family Papaveraceae; genus Papaver; species Papaver armeniacum. Next base: position 28,311 of record JAJJWW010017937.1, on the reverse strand, counting down.
TCCATGACGGATTGATTACCTAGTTCGCCTAGGCTTAATTTCGACAAGCAGGCTTTCGATATCATAATGAGGCAGTAAACCCTAACTTCTGCAAGTTAGTCAGGACAATTGATTGAATTCTATGTGTTGACACAGAGTTCTTTTAAGTCCATTGCAGAGAGCAGCGTGCTTTTCGATTGAATACCTTATGCAAGACCTTATCCTTGGTATTTGGAAATTGGCTACTCTATCATGAGCGAACACAAATCGTCATGCCATATCAACATTAAGGGTTCAAATGAGAACGTAGCATGAAGGCATTCAAAGGAACTTATATTAAGTGAATATAGGCGAGCGCCGAAATTTACAGAACATCAGGGATGGTTGCTACATTCGCCAGTCTGGATAAACTTCATGTATGTATATTGAACGGCTCAATAAATATGCCAGTGGAGAGGTTAGCACTAACGGCACCGTTTCCTTACAGAGTGACGTCACATCAGATGTAAGGTTTTACGATTTCAACCCTAAGCTAAAAACCACCATCAACAACGATGTCATAGTATTATTACACAAAGATCAAAGTTCAATTGTATCACAACTTTGATAATAACACTATGGTGATATGCATCACTCCCCCTTAGTCAATACAGATCTCAAAATGAAAACCACTCCCCTTACATAATGATCCGTAAACAATATGTATTTGTAGTGTGAACTATACATTAATTCTCCTCCTTTTTGTCAAAAAAATTGGCAAAAGTACGAAAATTAGTGGGATCCTAATGAAATTTCCACGAAGATACATCATTACCAAAAGGTGCATTAACATACCAACAAATTTAGATGCAATCATAAAGCCGAAGCTAAATGCATTCATCAAGGAGTTATGAAGATACAAGATAATCCCTAAAAATTCCACAGCCGCACTCCCCACAAAGATATGGCAATTAAGCACAAGTTCAAAAGAACTCTCCCCCATAAAATGTCATCCCCGAAGGAACAACAAAGGCAACCTTACTTTCACAAGAAAAGAAGGATTTCTTTTGGACAAACAAATCACATTGAAACATGAATTTGTATCCAAAAATATTCAATTGAAATAACCATAGGAGAACCCATAGTTAGTTCAATCGAAAAAATACAACCAAATTAATCACAAGAGAACCCATGATTAATTCAATTGAAATACACAACCAAATTAACCACAAAAAGCGATCAATTTAATTGGTCATGCTCGACATAAGCGAACTTACGGAGCAACAACTAAAATAACCAAAAGACTGATTAATTTAGTTGATCATGTTCGACATAGGGAACCTCACGGAGCAACAACTAAGTTAATCATAAGAGAATAATCAGCTCAGTCGATTGTGCTCAACATAAGAAACCTTATGGAACAACACAGTATATACACAAAAAGAAATTGTGGATCGGATAACGACCAAATATTGCGGAATAGACAAGGATTCATTCTATTTTCCATCACTATTTGCATAATGACATACAATAAGCTTAATCCTTGTAAACAAAAGTTTTATCCTTTCTTTTTATCAAAACATGACATGAAAGGCTTTAACTTTTGTAATGTCAAAAGTTCATTCTATCTTCCATCAATACATTCATACCGACATAATAGAGATAACTTTTTGAAAAAGTATGGGACATTCACAGTTCACGGACGTAAACAACATATCCCATAACAATTTGCAATATATAAAATCATAAAGATTAAAATTGCAAAAATCATCTTCCAAAAACTTAGAATTTAAATAACTATATCTAAAAACATGAAGATGAAAATCGTTGGACATAGCTATGTGTAATCACAATAATGGCTATTCCAAACTCTAGTAATCCTTCTCAAAAACAAGAATAAATTCTCATAAGAAGTTTCCTAGGCATCAAGACAAACTCGTAATGCTCATATAAGATGATTTGTCCTTAGAGGGTAGAATCAATCTTTTTCGCCCGGATTTACACCAATAATAGCTACCAAAGGCGTATAAAAAGATTTTCTTAACAAAGAAGAACATACAAAGTCATTAACGACCATGCATCATAGTTCACAAAAGATGGTTGTGAACATTCAAGAATCCCATAGCAATGCGTGCTACTGCCCATTCTTGAACTTCCTTCTTTGTTTTTCACCAACAACATTCTTGTAAAGCTACAAAAGAGCTTAGAAGAGAGGTACTCCAAGAATCCAAGTGCCCAAGTCCAAGAGAAATGGAACAAGTGCGACGAAACAGAGCAAAACACTCAAAAACAAGAGACGGGGCAAGGACCATTCTTAACTCATCCAAATTCAGGAATTCTCATCTCTATTTTGAAGATAATTCAAAGAGGAAGAGAATGCAAAAATAATGAGGTCATTCCGAGTTCGTACAAAGAAGTTACGGCCAAAACAAGTTTACCGAATATCGACGTTAAGTATGCATATGGGTATGCAAACTGGTATGCAAACGGATTTCCTTGGATTTTATTACAAAAACTCATTTGTAAACTGGTATGCAAACAGGTATGCATACCTAAAGTGTACCATGAAGGCCAAAATATCCCGAACAACTATTTTCAAACCGTAACATCAACCTTAAACACAAATCAAGTTAGGTAGACATGAATGATATACAAGGTACATAGATCATCATAAAACTTGCTCAAGTTTAGAGACATACCTTTTTACAAGAATCCGATCGAACTCTATAGCGTTACTAACATTCAAAATCATACCCAACTTAATATGTGTGCCCCAGTTCTTTTGCTTCCCTCACCATATACATAACAAGGCATTTCTTGGTGAGGATGTACTTTCAACACAATCAAGTTGTGTTGAGGTGAACAATGTCTTGCTCACCATGGCACCAAGAAAGAATTTCTTTCCAGCAACTCTTACATCTTGTAGTGTTGAGAAACACCCAAGGAACTGTTTTTATAAGTCTATCAAAGAACTTCAAGAGAACCCAAAAAGATTTGTGTTTCTGATTTCTTGTTTTCCAACATATAAAAAACAGTTTCTGCAGATAGTTTTTAGTACTGCGAAGGGAAACTCTTTTGATAAAAAGAGACGTCCTAGCTTCTTCATAAAAGAAGACAATACTACTATCTTGATAGGAAGTATCAAGAATTGAGAAATGAATCAATTCATGCTTTGAAGTGATATACTCAGATGACTGAGATTTAAACTCCTCTTGTAATTCGTTTAGTTTGTTACAATTAATTGAATTACGCAGAGGAGGACCATTGCTCTCACTGATTAGTAAATCAATATCGACTTCAACATGAATATTATTCCTCATAACTTGATTTAGCTTTTCAAGAGATTCTTGTTCTTTCTGGAGGTATAACTCAACATCAAGAGATAAGCTTTCAAGTTTCTTTTCAAGCCCTGAAAACACTTCAAGGGATTTTAACCTGGTGGAGGTTTAGATAGAATTTCTTCTGCAAATTTTATTAAATCAGTCATAGAGGAAAATGCTGCAATCCCTGGATCTGGTGGTGCATTTATTGAGATATCACTACTGTCCATATCAGATCGCAACAAACACAGACTTATGAGGTCTTTAATGTGTTTGCCTGCTCTGATACCAATTGAAAATGCGGGGGTCTAACAACCACACCCAACAATTTGTTTGGCAATCTGAGAGGACTTACTCCAATACACTTTCTAGAGAATCAACTAGACAGTCAAACTCAATCTAGATTAAAGTATATCAAAGAGTTAAATATCTCTAACTCTTAATTCAATCCGAAATCAGCAAATAGAAATCTGCGAGCCCGATTGAATATAAGAGGAGTTACTTGAACGGTATAAAATACCAATGTTCAACTGTCAATCAATGTAAATCAACAACCAAAGGTTGGATATTCTAATTGATTGATCTTAATGCACAACATGTGATATTTCAATTATATAACAAAATATAATGCGGAAAAGAAATAACACAGACACCAGAATTTTGTTAACGAGGAAACCGCAAATGCAAAAAACCCCAGGACCTAGTCCAGATTGAACACCAAAATGTATTAAGCCGCTATGCTATAGACACTAGCCTACTACCAATTAACTTCGGACTGGACTGTAGTTGAACCCTAATCAATCTCACACTTGATTCAAGGTACAGTTCGCACTCCTTACGTCTCGATCCCAGCAGGATACTACGCACTTGATTCCCTTAGCCGATCTCACCCACAACTAAGAGTTGTTACGACCCAAAGTCAAGACTTGATAGCCAAATCATCTCACCTGAGAAAAAGTCTATAGGATTGAATAAATTTGTCTCCCCTTCAGAAATACCAAAGAGTTTTTGTTCCGTCTTTTGATAAATCAAGGTGAACAGGAACCAATTATAAAACAGACTTATTTTCCGGAAGAACAGCCTAGTATTATCAATCACCTCATAATAAACTTAATCGACTAGCGAAATAAGTTATTGTGGAATCACAAACGATGAGACGAAGTTTGTTTGTGATTACTTTTCTATCTTGCATATCGGAGATATAAAATCTCGAGCCAATTATTCCAGTTGCACTCAACACGATAGAAATAGCAAAATCATATCACACAACTACAAAGATAATAGTTGGGTCTGGCTTCACAATCCCAATGAAGTCTTCAAGTCGTTAACCTACGGGGTATCGAGAAGAAAGCTAAGGTTAAAGGAGAATCGAATCTAGTTATGCAACTAGTAACACACATGAGGTGTGGGGATTAGGTTTCTCAGTTGCTAGAGTTCTCCTTTATATAGTTTTCAAATCAGGGTTTGCAATCCAAGTTACATTGGTAACAAAGCATTCAATATTCACCGTTAGATGAAAAACCTGATTCAACCAAGCTAATATCTTTCAACTGTTAGATCGAACTTAGCTTGTTACACACAAATTAAATGTACCCTCATTTAGGTTTGTGTAGCCGTACCTAAACGTGTACACCAGGTTGGTTCAAAAATAGTTAACCGAGGTTAGCCATATGATTACTCTCATATCAACCTTGTTCATCTTAACCATAACTAGTTCAAATGACTCAAATGGAACTAGTTAAGAGTTGTTCAATTATTTTAGAAAAAACACAATTAAAATCAAATCGGTTTGATTCACTTGAATCAATCATGAACATTATAGCCACGGTTTGCAAATATTGCATTCCTTATGATTTAAATGTTTAAGTTCATGGACTTGACTGATTTGACAAAGTAACCAGCTTAAGTATGCGTACAGGTATGCGTACCTAAGCAACCGGTTTTTTGAGTTTGTAAAGTTTCCAAACTCATCAGAAATTTTTGGTTCAAAAACTTTCACCAGTACGCATACTTAAGGTGACTGGTTTGTGAGTTTTTCAAAACCCAAATTTAGCAGAAATCCTCGGTTTGAGAACTTCCGCCAGTATGCGTACGAGTACTTAAACTGTCTCCTTCACCAATTTCTTATACACACATATGCATACTCTTGGTTCCCGGTTTATGGACTTATACACTAATGTGCGAACACAATATATATATGCTTATATCCAAAGATGGTTACATCATCAACTCTTTATTTCAATCATTGAAACATTCATCTATAATGTCAATAGCCGTTTTCACACACTATTAGCATCAAAGCAATTTTCAAGATATTGAAATAATCATTATTGAAACCTTCCAAGTCTTACACAAAATGATTGTATCACACAAACCATGTAAGATGTTACTCGGCAATTTTCTCACATATAAGATGAACTTAGTCGAAGCGAAAGCTTACTAACACATATTTCGATAAATATGTAAGCGAGATATACTCAGCTCGAAATCTCAAATGTGTATAGAGAAAACTATATCGTAACACGACTTATGTCTCAATATAGGAGATAGTAGAAATTGACTTTCCAAGTGATAGATAAGTTCAAGTCTCCACATACCTTTTGTCGAAGAAGTTCCACAAGCTCCCCTTAGTAGTTCTTCATCTCCAAGAGATGACGTCGTGAGATTTAAGCTCAACTACACTATCTATGTCCTAGTCCGAGACATCTACAAATAGGCTAGAAATAAAGACTTATAGTTTTGATCTCTAACATTGACAAACATGCTTGAGATAGCAACGCATGCGATTTTGACCGAGCAATGCTCTAACAAACTACATCCCAAACTGAAACACACCTTGCAATGGAACCAACTGGAAGTCCTAGATATTTAATAGGCAATTTTCCCCCTTTACACCCCAACTCCAGAGCAAGATCACCAATAACCTCATCGAACCTATACTTATCATGGAGCTTTTCTCTTAATTCAACTTCATGCCTATCAATAACTCAAAAGTAGTTAGGATTAGAAGCAATCTTTTCACCTCATCCGCATTTGCATCAAAAAAAGCAATGTATCATCTGCAAATTGCAAATGAGAAACCATAATACCATCTTGACCACCCGAAATCCATGAATTTGATCCTCAATACAAAGATCATCAATCAACTTGAAAAACACCTCCACCACTCACAAAAACAAAAAAAGAGAGAATGAATCTCATTGTCTTAAACCTTTTGAAGGTTTAAATTTATCTCAGTATAACTTCCATTCACCAAAAGATATATTTGTTGTAGAGATACACCACTTCATCCAACCAATCGATTTATCGCCAAATCCATGCTTTTCCAGATTTTAGCAATGACTTCCACTTCGCATTATCAAAAGCCTTCTCCATATCTATTTTACATACAACTCCCGGCTTCTTATACTTCATCCTACTATCAATATATTCATTAGCAATCAATACTCCATCAAGTATCTGTTTTTCTTTAACAAAAACTCCTTGATAATCAGACACCAACTTTTTCATCACCCTCTTAAGTCTATTTGCTAATACTTTAGACAATATCTTATAAGCACTGCCTAATAAACTCAGAGGCCTAAAATCTCTTGGACTACATGAATCTTCTTTCTTTGGTATAAAAGTAATGAATGAACAATTCAACCTCCAATCTCATGTACCTTTCCTGTAAAATTCCTCCATCAACCTCATAACGTCATCCTTTAAAATGTGCCAACAGTGTTTATAAAACTCCATAGAAAACCCATCAGGTCCTGGAGATTTGTTAAAACCAAATTGTTTGACAACAACAAAAACTTATTCTTCTGAGAACTCCTTCTCATCTCGATCTTCTCAAAAGCTTATTAGGATAGCTTGACATTGTCAAGGTGAATGTCTAAAACTCAACATTCAACATGACAATGTCTAATAAAACTTAAGCCATATCATCTCCACATTCATTTAAGAAATTGGGGTTGGAGAAGATTAAGGGAAAATGAATGTGCATCCTACGTGGACTTAGACATTTATCTTCAAATACATTCCATTGGAGAAGCTCTAACGATGTCTTGTTTGTGTTGCCATGTAGGCAGCACATACAACCACCCGTGGGGAAGCTCTTAGGCATATAAATACTAAAGGGTAATCATGTCTTTTTCAGCTTCTATCAAAATAATGTTTTACTCGGAGCTTGGGTATACATATCTCTTAACTCGGGGACTGATATTATGAGGAACTCATGGGTGGGGCGTTAGCCTAATTTCCCCATGTAGAATGAGCCCCGGATTCAATAATCCTAGCCCGACCCTACATAAATGGCAACGACTGACATGTTTTTATTAGGTGATTGTTTTCTTCCGAAATAATTCTCAACTTGTTGTAACCCTTGAATCAAACATTTAACCCAACTGATCAGTCTAGAATCAGACATTCCACAAATGAAATTAAGCAAGAAAAACATGAGAAATTTATAGTCTTTAGTTAGCCCGTTGGCTATTTATATATCCTTTTCCTTCTAATATGCCTATACTTACACCAGAGGCCTCAAGCGCGGGTAGTCTTTAAGCATTTCGCGTTCTGTTAGTGTGTCATTCTCCTCCTGTGGAGTCCACATCACCTCAACCGCCTGCATACATACAAATAACAACTAGTTGATGAATTGCCATCAAAATGGAAAATAAGACAAAGAAGATTATGCTCATTATCATTTTACTGTACCAAAATTTTACTGGTAGGGAAGGAACCAAGTTTCATCAATGCTTGTTTTAAACTTTCACTGCTGTTGAAGGCACGTAGTTTGTATTCTCCCATTACAGCCACCAGGATGGTCATCTGGAAATCAAATTTAGTCAAAGATGTCATTTATCATGTATATATATATATATGCAGGTTGTTGTGCTATATTCGTTCCGGGAAAAAAGTTACCACTATGTAGTCGCTGCTTAACCCGTTAGGATTTTTGGTTGGGGTGCTTCGCTTCTTGATATTGTCCACATTGACAAGCGTCTCCTCATCAAACTTTGCACGCTCTTCTGTAGTGAGCTTATTAAAGAGTTTTTCACCATCCACTTTATCTGGCTTAACATCCACCTAGAGAACCATGCTCAAACTTAAGTTATGAAATTTAAGGATGGAACTTCTTTAATCAATCATGCTATATAAGAACGAACATATAATTTGGGGCAAATTCAACTTACAGATGAGTAACTAGAGAAGCAATAAGCAATATGGCGAAGCAATGCTACCATGGATTCTGCAGCCAGAAGAAAACTATAAACACGTGCATAAAATAAACTTATGGGATAGATGGAAAGTTAACACAGAATTTCGCATAACCATCATGAACTTGGTACTCAAGTCCCATATGGAAAATCTTGCTTATCAAACTATCGACATCAATGACATGTCGAAAAACAAAAGAGAGAGAACATTAAATTGGAGTTTCACCTTGCAAAATATAACTCAAACCAGAACGAGTCGACGTATCTGCAACTTCAGCAATCTTGTCAAGATCCTTTTGAAGTGACCTTGTAGCACCCAACAATGCAACCTATAAAGTATATATATACATGCAAGAACACCAATCAGAAAACAAAAACAACCATATATGTTTATCTAGTGCATTAATTAGATGGATAACACGTTACCTGAAGCATGATTATAGTGGCTGCATTTTTAGTATCTACATAACTTTGCCTTGAATGTTTTGGCTGTCTTTCCTCCTAAGGACTCTGTCTTGACTGGTTTGGTTGTCTTTGCTCATCAAGACTTTGTCTTGACTGTTTTGGCTGTCTTTGCTCTTGAAAAGTTTTCCTTGACTGTCTTCGTCTTTGCTCATCAAAACTTTCTCTTGACTGCCTTGACTGTCTTATTCGCTCTTTAAAGCTTTCCATCGACTGTCTTCGCTCATGAGCCGCACGTAATTGAGACGCACGCAATTCAGCAACCAAATAGATGACACAAGCTGTAATAACTGGACGAACACAAAAGTCCACCGCCACCGCCAAAATTCAAGAAGAGAAAGAAACGAATAAGGCAGACGATTAGTGGAATGAACCAGTACATCATGCAAGTGGTGGATTTGTAATTACCTATAATTCCTAGAGCTTTAATAGCGGTCGTATTTAGAAGAGCAGTCTTGAGTTCATCTTCACTAGCTCGAGAAGCCTTCTTCCGTTCATCAGGAGCAGACTTTCGATATCCAAGAAAGCTCCAGAAGCCTTCTTCACTACGAGAAGCCTTCTTCCGTTCACCAGGAGCAGAGTTTCGAGCTCCAAGAGTCCAGAAGCTTTCTTCACTGCGAAAAGACCTTTTTCGCAAAAAATACTTTCGCGACCACCGCCAATAACTAGGTGATGATGAAGAAGATGACCGATAACTAGGCGATGACGAAAAAGATGAGCTTCCCCACGAAGAGCTATGTGATGATGAAGAAGAAGAGCTTCCCCTCGAATAACTAGGTGATGACGTTTGTAGGTGTAAATAATCCACAAGGACAGGTGGAACGATCCTAAGCCATGGCGCACCAGAGCAAGCATGCATCTAGGGTACCGGATCGCCTCTCCGAATCTGGGCGCAAGAAAAGAGGAGCCGAAAGTCGACGAAAAAGGGGAAAAGCTGTGACGCGATGGACATCGGGCACTGGAGCCATAAATGCACTGACAAAGTTGGTGAAGGGATAAGGAGGACTCGGCCAGGAAAGACTCGGCCAAGGATCCCAAGGGCGACATCGATTGCCCCATCGAACGGGCGACATCGAGTGGCGAGATAACAGAAGCAGACATCACTCGGCTTGACGCACCGACCCGAACAAATAAGGACGGTCGGCTGAGACATCGACTGACCCCCCCCGAGAGGAACATCGAGGAAGCTACACCAGGCCTAACATCGTAGCACTGGATGTATCATCACTTGTAACTATAAATAGAGACCATGTAGAGAGGTAGAAGGCAAGCAAGAGGTGAGGAAAGAGAGCATACTAAAGCATTGAGAGAGATAAATTTGTCTTGTAATCTTGAGTCGAGTAATAAGATCTTCTTTCACACCCCGTGGACGTAGGTAATCATGCCGAACCACGTATATCTTGTGTTCCATTACTTCCTTCGTTTGCTTTGTTTCTTTGTGTATGCGTTTAGTTACCTTTGGATGTAGTGGTAGGATGTTCCACCACTACATTTTGGCGCCGACTAAGGGGACCGTATAACATCTCCGGATACCTTGAAATCGGAGACCAAAAGAGGAAAATCCGAGCTCCCAAGCCACCTTGTGTGCGGGTTGATGCTAAGAGAGAAACCCTTTTGGTCCGTTATCTTCGTTTTCTTAGTAACATCTTCTCGAGTTGATAGAAGTTAGCTTTATGTTCTTACTTGTTATCTTCGTTTTCTTAGTAACATCTTCTCGAGTTGATAGAAGTTAGCTTTATGTCCTTACTTGTTATCTTCGTTTTCTTAGTAACATCTTCTCGAGTTGATAGAAGTTGGCTTTATGTTCTTACTTGTTATCTTCGTTTTCTTAGTAACATCTTCTCGAGTTGATAGAAGTTGGCTTTATGTTCTTACTTGTTATCTTCGTTTTCTTAGTAACATCTTCTCGAGTTGATATAAGTTCGTTTTTGCGTTCTAATTTATGGTCTCCGTCTTCCAAGCAAAACAAGACTTCCGCTTAAGCAAAGTCATTGAGACAGCCCCGTCGAGATGGGCAGTTTGCTTAAGATGCCTCAGAGAGTTACCGGATGACCCATGAGCTCCCTAAATAGCATCTTTCGATGTTGGTAGAAGCTAGAAGGGGATCCTATCTCGCTGACTGAGATCTGTGGCTTTAGGCCCCGCCATTAGAGAAATTCAACAGCTCCTATCAACACCTAGTGAGGATAGCTGACGCTAAATGAAAGACTCTGACAAGCGCAACGCGTGGGTCGCTAGGACTATCTTCTAGAGAAAATATTGTCGCATCTATTTCACACCCGTCTTCACTTTAGCAAGATAAGCGAAGCACGATAACGGTGGAAACGGGGCTAGCTCAGAATCATTGAGTCTAGTTCTTGGAAACCATGGCCGACGGGGTTATAGTGAGTAGTCCACGTCTCGCTTTGACCCTACACTAAGGGCCTCACAGTACCAGTGGAAAACGGTAGGAATTGTCGACCAGCAACGCGACGGCGACTGAGGATCCTCAGCACGATCCCCCACCATGAAGGAAATCCTCCGACCTAACATACGGATGATTGATGACTTCTGGCGTTGGGAATGTTAGGACAAATAGCAATTAATGCATGGGAAGAGTAACAAAGCGATGTGTCAAGACAAACTTTTCAAAATTTGTCCGTTTATGAAAAAACGATTTGACCGGGCCGAGATCGACACGTTAGCATAAAGGGAATCGTACTATAAAAGATCTTTCCCACTCGCACCGAATCGCTGTACTCCATCCTTAACCTTTTCGAAGCAGTTTCAAGTAAGTCTGTCTACTTTGGCCGACGTAGGAGCGAACGGATAGGCGAGCCGAGGAACGAGGACGATATCAAAGGCAATGGCAAGTACCTCCGGGACGAGCGAGGATCCCGAGGAACCGAGTCACTGGCGGGATCCAAATGGGCAAGAGGAACTCACGGACTCCCAACACGGAGATCGTCGACCTAACGACCGAGGCGAGACTCCGGCGTTGATCAAAGGCATGACTACTTGGTCGACGAGGAAGTCGATCTCGAGCCGAGATGATGACTTCCCACCCGAGAGATTGAGGATTAACCCAAGTCATATGGGGGCCGAGAAACGAGGGCGGTATGGATGAAGACGGGAGGATCGCATCGGATACGGAGGAGGAGGAAGTCCAAACGATACACGAAGAACGAAGAAGAGAAAGACAACTCTACGGAACACCAAAGAGATTTGGAACGAGAGGTTGAAAGACTTGGGCAAGTACACTTGGCGTGAGGGAACCCCAATCGAGACGTCCCCCATGAACGCCAACCGCCCCCCGCCTTCGATTTCCCGATGATGGTTGATCACCCAACGCCCGATCGTCCCTCCTATCGCTCTCACTGCGAGACCCCAACCGCACCCCTAACACAACGGACACCAAATGAACGGTCATTCTAGTCACGAGAGCACCGACCGATGTTACTTCGCCATACTCGGCAAGTCAAAGAAGACAGAGGATCTCGATGAGAGAATTGCAGAGGAGAAACTTGGCACTAGAATACGAGAACCACCAACTCCGCAACAGAGGACGGGGTCGAGGGGATCATCAAGCCGAGGCGCCTCCAGCAACCACACTCCACCGAGGGACGACCCACCCCCTTCGCCAAGCCGAGGACGAATACCCGACCCTAACCGGCCAAGAGAAGGGTATGGGCCTTCCGAGGACTCTTCGGCCGATGAAGAAGTAACCAACGAAAGTACGGACGCGTCCACCAAACAAAAGATCGAACGGCTTGAGCAGATGGTTAAGAAACTAACTGGAGATAGCGAGGATGATAAGTTAGCAGAAGTAATCAATGAAGCCCAGAAGACACCGTTCACCAGGGAACTGGACCGAACACCATTTCCACCAAAGTGCACACTGCCTATCTTCCCATCTAGGTTCGATGGCACAGCGATCATGGAGAACACATCAAGATGTACGGCATGTCCTTACTACAAAGGGAAGAATCACGATGTGGTCATGTGCAAGTTCTTCCCTCGCTAGTCTCGAAGGAGAAGCGAAGAGTTGGTTCTACACCTGCCCGATAAATCCGTTGGGAGCTATGCGGTTTTGGTGGAAACCTTTTTCGAGACGTACATGCATAACAAAGATAGCTCGGCCAGAGCACAAGTTATTTACCCTGGCACGGAGACTGAGGGAACCGCTGCGTTCCTTAACGGACAGGTGGAGGAAGCTATGCACGGATATAGGAAGGCACCTGGCCGACCAACAGATATTCGGCTTCGAGAACTCGCTAAGAAAGCTCGGATCCCATCCGGGTGGCGATGTACACACAGAGAAGCCCAAGACGCTAAGGGAGATCCTAAGATGCAGGAGCACTATATAGCCTTGGAGGAGATCCAGGAAGGAGCGCAAGACAGGGGAATACAAGAGGCGAGCACCGCAGAAGAGGCTACCCCGAGAGAAGCCGCAAAACGATCCGAGAAAAGGCCCGGTGCCCAGCCCCAGGGCGAAAATAAAAGGGTCTTGGTCGAGAGGGGAAAGAAGCCTCGCCACGAGCCGAGATCATACACCCCGCTCAATGCACCCTTGGAAGAAGTGTTCAAGGAAGTGGAAAAGAGGAATGATATCCGTTACCCCAAGACTCGGGAATCCACCGACGGGACGAGGAACCACCCGGAGTTCTCCGCCATTATCATCGGGCCCATGCCACTCAACCAACGATTGTAGAGAAGTGAAGGACATCGTCCAGACACGATCCGCGATGGGTATCTACGGACTTCGTCAAAACACCATCGACACCGCCCAGCCCGAGGTCCCAAGACATCAAATAAGAATCAATCGCGGCGCCGCTTCACCTGTAACACCATATCACACTCAAGCAACACAAGGATACGATTTAGGGACCTAAGATCACCTCGAGAATACACAAGAGGGACAGATCGGCAGAGAAATCTTTAGCGTGGCCAAGACCCTCCCTATGGAGCCGTGGATGATGCAACCGACACGTTTTGCGAAAGATGTCCCATTGAACGGACAAGCACATGGAGATCCCTTAGTAATAACCCCGATGATTGAAGAATGGGGCGTCCGCAGAATATTAATGGACAGTGGTAGCTCACCGAAGTTTTGTTCTATGACACTTTCAAGAGGATGGAATTGTCTCGATGACATCCCGATCCCATCGACTTATCGAATTTACGGCTTCAACGGTGCGGTGACGGTGCCAAAGGAGAAGTCACTCTCGAGTCTCGGATGGGGAAGGGTTTCCTTGACACATTGACCACCTTTTGCGTAGTCGATGTCGCTTCACCGTATGAGGCGATCCTGGGACGACCGTGGATCGCAGAGGATCAAGGAGTCGCCTCGGCCTACCATCAGAAACTGCGCTTCCCTTCTTATCGTGGAGTAGTAGAAGTACTAGGCGACCCCCAAGCGGCAAGACAATGTGTGCAGATAGACATCCAACATAACGAGGAAAGACGGTCGAGGAAACGCCAAGAAAAGAAGAAGTCTAAGGAAATGGAAGCGGGAGAGGAATTGGAAAAAGTAATGTCACAAGCCATCGCCACTTACGAAGCGGGCGACAGTCTGTCTTATAGCAATCACAGAGCCGAGCAACCGTCGGAGCCAAAGCAAAACTTTTCTACCCTAGAACCAACTCGGCAAGTTAACTGGGCACCGAGGAAGAGCCGAGATTAGTGAGAATAGGGTCACGCTTGACGAATGAGCAATCCCAAGCGGTGATAGCCCTCCCGAAGGAGCACATGGATGTATTTGCTCGCGATGCACGACATGGAAGGCATCGACCCGTAAGTTTGCTCGCACCATCCGAGGATAGACCCCAAGTTCAGACCGATCATTTAAAATGAGAAGAATTGCACCCGAGCTACAACCAGCGGTAGAGGCAGAGTTGAAGAAACTCACGCAGCAGGAATCATCTGAAAGGCCCAATATCCGCAATGGATATCTAATATGGTGGTAGTCCCCAAGAGGAATGGGGGCGTCCGAATTTGCGTCGACATAAACGACTCGAACAAGGCATGCCCAAAGGACAAATGCTTCCCTCTCCCGGCCTTCGACCAAACCGGGTGGAATCCATTGTCGGTACGAGGCGATAACACTCATGGACGGGTACTGGGATATAACCAAATCCCCCGGCCCCCCGAAGACCAGGAGCATACATCTTTTTCACGCCGAGGATCAGTGTCATTACACCAAGATGCCGTCGGGCCGAGAAATGCAAAAAAGCGCTACATACCAAAGGCTGGTGGAGGACATGTTCGAGGATAAAATACACGACACCATCGAAGTATACGTGGACGATATGCTAGTCAAGAGTAAAGTAGCCGATACCCACATCAACGACCTCGAGACATCTTCCAGGACTATGAGGAGGTACGAGGATGAGGGCAAATCCGTCCAAGTGCACCTTTTGGGTCACCTCGAGCAAGTTTCTAGGATACATAATCACCGATAAGGATCGAAGCAGATCCGAGATAAAATCAAAGCAAGAATGTTAAATGCCTTCCCTCAATGATTAAGGACGTGCAACGGCCGAACAGGAACTTGGCGGCTCTAGGACGATTCATCTCTCGATCGTCGACAAGTGCGAGGAGTTCTTCGGGACGTTAAGGAAGGGAGAGAAGTTCGGATGGACCGAGGAGTGTGAGGAAGCATTCCGAGAGAATCAAGCAACACCCGGCGAGCCTACTGTTACAAAGACCCGAGCCCGAGGACATATTAACGCCGTATCTCGGGGCAACCAGTCATGCCATCGGCGCCGTGTTGGTCAAGAACGAGGGAGCGAAGAAAAAACTCTCAGTATATTTCATAAGCAAGACCATGAACCCTATAGAAAAGAACTACACCAGATTGAGCAGCTCATACTAGCGTTAGTATTTGCAACACAAAAGCTTCGGACGTATTTCCAAACCCACAAGATTCGGGTGCTTACCAAGTCCTCCATAGAGTCAGTGCTCGACAACGCAGCTAGGTCAGGACGGATCTCTAAGTGGAGCGCGCAAATAAAGCAGTTCGATGTCTTTTACGAGATGAGGACAGCAGTGAAAGCACAGGCAGTTGCGATTTTTTTGCGGACTTCCCCTCGGTGATGAGGACGAAGTAGAAGACATCCGGAATGGAAGAAGACCGAGACGATTCACCCGACTTACTCGAGACATGCAGGCCCCGACACGATGGGAGGTTTTCGTCGATGGGTCATCCAATAAGGACGGATCGGGTTTAGGGGTGGTCTTCACGACACCAAAGGGCAAGAAAATGGTCCACTCCTTTAGGCTTGAGTTTAAGGCAACCAACAATGTCACGTATCACGGCGAGTAATACATGCCTTACGTCCGATAAGTGGAGATGGGCATCCGGAGGTACGACTCACGAGCGACTCCCGGCCTAGTTGTCCGATCAGATCAACGGGCAAAGACGCCATACATGACCCCTTGTTACGTAAAATACTGGAACTCGCCCAATTCTACATCGGCAAATACCGAGCATTAAATTCCGACACATCTGCAGAAAATACAATCGGCATTCGGATGCCCTAGCTTACGTTGCTTCCATGTTGACAGACTCAAGCATTGAAGGCATCGGGAGGCAGAGGGTCTTAATGCCATCAAGACATTCGAGATCGAGAACGTCGACGCACATATTGCAGTGTCACTACCGACCAAGACGTGTCAACGATTGAGGAAGCCAATTCATGAATATCTCGAAACAGAAAATTGCCCAAAGGGCGACCCGAGGTCAACAAGATCAAAAGCAAAGCAGCCGCGCATCTGAAATTCGAGACGGAATTCTCTACGGAAATCGTACCTAGGACCCTTGTTGAGGTGCCTAAGTAAAGAAGAGGGGCATACAATCCTTAACGAGCTGCACTATGGGCAAATGGGAAACCATAGCTCGGGCCGTAGCCCCGGCGGCACGAGCAAAAACCATGGGATACTTCGGCCATACATGAATGAGGACGCGAAACATATGGCCACGATTTACTGACGAGTGCCGAAGAGTCGGGAAGAAGATACACGCGCCGGCGTGACATTGAACTCCGTCATCGGTCCTTGGCCCTTTGCTAAATGGGGAATCGACATCGTAGGACCTCTACACGTCGGTCGGGACAAAGGAAGTACTTAATTGTAGCCACCGACTATTTCACCAAGTGGGTTGAGGCCGCCCCGCTAAGGCACATACGGGATAAGGATGTTTTCCTGTTAAATCCGGGAACACATCATATGCCGCTTTCGGGGTTCCTACAAAGAATTGTCTCGACAACGGCAAACAATTGCGAGGCAAAAACATAGACCTCGCTATTTAACACTTACAACATCCTAAAAGCAAGTCCACGCCACTATACCCCCAAAGCAATGGACAAAGCCGAGATCACAAACAAGACCATCGCCGATAACATGAAGAAGAAACTCGACGGGGAATATGGGGAATGGTGTGAAGAGCTTTACAACGCCTTGTGGGCATATAGGACAACTCGCAGAGAAGCGACCGGATTGTCGCCCTTCATGTTAACATATGGGACTGAAGCCATCCTGCCAACAGAGGCGATGATACCGACCACAAGGACCGAAGCATGGAGGCGAAACATCTCGGCGGATCTTATCTTGGCTAAACTTGACGATCTAGAAGAAGCGAGGGAGATGGCCCTGCAAAAGATGGAAAATTATCAGCGGAGAATCCAACGAGAATACAACAAACGGGTCCGACCAAGAGAGTTCCTACCAGGGCAGCTGGTACTAAAACACTTGCCTAGCTATGAGCGAGACAAGAAAGGCGGCAAACTTGCACCAATATGGGGAGGACGTTACACAATAGTTGAGAAGGTCGGCGAAGGGGCATACAAGATACTGAAACCGGACGGGAAACCCGAGCCACGCCATGGAACGCAACACGACTAAAGCTCTACCATCCATGAACTCGGTAAGATATCTTGTCATCTATTTCCGTGAAAGGCCGCGTGGGGTTGGAAATATGACAAGTGCGTCTCGAATGGTCGTTTCAACCCGGGCGATGGCATTGTGCAAGTGCTTGGCGACTTACACTAACACGGACTATTCGAACTCGGGCGATGGCATTATGCAAGTGCCGAGGTAGTTCGGGGGCCCCGGTGGTTGGAAACCGAAGGGCCGATTGTCGAGGCACGAGTACTCGACAGTCGAGCGATCAACATTGCTCTCCTCGCAAGTGGCCGAATCACTTGCCCAAGAAGATTAATCGATAACTTCTTGGGATGTCGATCCCATAGAAATTAGGCAAGACCAACTCCCTTCCACCGGATCTCAAAAGACGGTGATGAGATGCCTCGGTCGGGGACATGGCATTGGGCCCGATGACCCTCCTTGCTGGGTGCGTTCGACAGAAACGGCATTTGTGACTAACTTATCTGTTCATACAGGCATGCATAACGAGACCACGACAGAAAGCCACATATGGGCAACTCGGCATAAATAAGGATAATAACGTCGTAGTATCGTAGCATCAAAGCAAGAAGAAAAGCAAACAAACCTACGACGCAAAGACCCCATAACAAGCTATGCAAGAAATTAAAAAGGTGTTCAAACGAATTACAACCCGAGGAAAAGGGCAAGATAGCGACGCAGCGCTACAAAAACATAATCACTCTTTGGAGGAAATAGGACCCGAATGTCTTCTTGGCGGCAACATCGGCTCGTTTCTTATCAAGCACCGCTTTCACACCGGCCCTAACCTTCGAGACAAGCTCGTCATTAAACTTCGTCTTCTCGGCAGCAAGGTCCTCTGCTAGTTGCGCCGACACCGCTTTAGCAAAGGGCCACTGACGAGCAATTGAGCCTCCTCCCTTTCGCACGGATGTTCTCCTCCTCCAACGATACTGCCTTCTTTTCGCTTCTACCGCAAAGGCAACAAGAACGGTCGATCACACAATAGCAACAAGAAGAAAGCAACGCGGAAAGCACAACACAGGCACACCACCTTCTAACAAAGGGGAAATTATTCTAATAGACTCCCTCGGACTCGAGGATAGGCTACACTCGAGAGAAGACATCTTCGAAGAAAGTTCAAGGTATCGGCTGCTCGTTAAACTCGTTAGTGGGGCAATACTTCTTGTGATCACTCCATTCCTCCCTCTGCAGAGAGTGGGCGGCTGCAAACCCGACAATTGGGCACGCACCCAATCCAACTCCTCGAAACCTTTCCAAACTCCTTGAGCTTCTCAAGGGCCTCTCGCTACGCTTCTCGCAGGCGTCCCTCTCCCCCAAGATCCGAAGGCGATCTCGCATGCGAGATCTCGGACTCAAGTCTTAGCCGACCACATTGAACTTCTAAGTTGTCGGCTAATAACGTTTTATCACCCGCTATGCCTTGGAAATGAGCTAGGTCCGCCTCGGATTATCGATTTCCTCGGGATATACTCAAAAGTCTCATAGCGATGGAGTTTGGGTGAAGATCTTCGATATCGGTTTCTAAGCGATCAATCTTAGCATCCTTATTAAATATTCTCTGCATAAGTTCGAACGTGGTCCCGTTCTATGTTAACTTCCTTTTCAACAAACGGCACCTTGTGGCAGCACGGCCTCCGCACTAGAAGATTCGGCTGGGCGGGGAGTGCGAGCTTAGGATATTGGCACTACAAGATCAATCATAACCAAGAGAGTAAAGCAACTACCTTGGGCCTCGGCCAGCTCCTTCTCCAACCTCCGAGCTCGCTCCCGTTCTTGTCGCAACAAGAGACGAAGACCCTCTCTCTCGGGCCTCTCGGCGGGATGGCGGCATTCAACAAATGAGCGGTTGATCTCCTAACGAACGACACCGACATGGTCAGCACTTAACAAAACATAAGAAGCAACACTCAAACAACTCTACTCACCAACAGATCACAAGTACTCTCCGACCGCCTCATACAACGAGACAAAGACTGATCTTCTCCTCATCAGACAAAGAGGCAAAATCGGGAGAAATAAGTGCACCAAGCGAGTTGCACATAGGGCCCGAGATGGTGAAAGAGGTACTGCTGCCTGAAGTCGGGGACCACGGAAGGACTAGCCTTCGACGGCTGATCCTTGACAGCAACACCCTCTGCATCACGGCCCTCCACAAGGTTCCCACCACCACCCGATTTCTCCACCTGTCCCGACTTCTCCTCATTGCCGAGGGTTTCATCTTCATCACCGAAAAGATCCTCATCATCATCACCTTCAGAAACAACATATACAACGCCATCGGCAAGAACAACCCCTTCATCAACTACTTCCCGGGCCGCAATCTTTTCCGGGGAAGGCACACCCTCCTTGGGTTCCTTGCCCCTCCCCTTGGACTTATCACCTACAAGGGTAGATGAAACATCAAAAAGCTTCTGAGGCAACTTCCCCAGGAAACGTGACAAAGGTAGATGGTCATCGGGATCCTCACCATCCTTTGCCGAGGTAGTAGGAGTCTTGTCAACCCTCAGCTTCTGCGCATGAGCCGACGTCAGAACCATGCAAGGCAACAAATAGGGGCACGTACATGTACGTCAAATAAAAAATGATAAGTATATTTGTTACCTTCCCTGTCTCCTCCTCGGCTCCTGCAATCCTATCTCTCTTCCGATGAACGAAAACCTCAGAAGGAGTACCCTGGGACTTGGTCTGGAAAACACCAAGACAAAATATCACCCCACAAATCGCCCGAGCCGATTAACCAAACCAGAAAAACGAAAAGTATACTTACCCGATCAACATTGATTACCCAGAAAGGATAAAACTCGGCCGGAGGAGGGAATTTGCCGCTCAAGAGAGGACCGGAAATAACCAGTGGAACCCGATCCCAAGCCGAGTCATTAGTATGACGGGCATGCTTGTTGGAGCTCTTCCCCTCAGGATCCTCATCTAAAAGAAGCCTCCCAACACCGTCGGGGAAGAGTTTTATGGCGATGAGGACTAGCGGAAACCCAAAGCGAGATCGCCATTAGTAGTGGTCCCGCTCCGATAATTGTCGGCGAAGCTGGCGGAGAGTATAGTCACTCGCCCGGGAAGGATCGTAGGTGGACCAAGCAAGAGGAGAACACTCGCCCTCGCTACGCCTCCCACTCGGACAAGATGCGGAAGGTATTGCCGTTCCACTGAGCCAAAGCGCGACACGGACGAATCTTGGAGA
This sequence comes from Papaver armeniacum, assembly GCA_023531295.1. Lineage (NCBI taxonomy): Eukaryota > Viridiplantae > Streptophyta > Magnoliopsida > Ranunculales > Papaveraceae > Papaver > Papaver armeniacum. The sequence continues at coordinate 7,273 of JAJJWW010017937.1, read as the reverse complement.
GAGCCTCGTACCAAAATGGACGGCTAGGATCGTATAGTGGGAAACGCAGTCCGAGCTCTAGCTGGCCCCTGGTAACAATGGTCGCCTCGGCCGAATGGGGAAACCTCAGAACATCATCTTTTCTCAAAACACCCTTTTGGCCTGACAAGAGCCTGACGTCATATCCATGAAGATCGAACTCGCCCTTCAACTGTTGAACATACTGCTCATCCGACAGATCCTTAGAAGCCCTCTTGTCAGCCCTACAAGAAAACGAAGACGAGTTATCAGGAAAGATAGAATCGAGAGCGCGGTAATCATACTTGGAAGGACTCTCTACGACGAACAAGGAATCAAGCGGTACGCCGTCTTCATCAGAAAACACGTAACTCACACACCTTCTCTCTGTCATGTGAGGAGTTGAAGAAGCCATGAAAGCTAAGGAGGAAAACGGCAGGAGAAGCAAAACGTAACCGGAACCGGAGATTGCAGCGGCAGCGGAGACGGGGAAGACGACGGATAATGAAAAAGAGAGGGATGAAATTTGCTAAGGGAACAGTCAACAGCAACAAAAGGAAGATGAAGAACGAAGTTGCAGAGAGGATAGAGAGAGAATGGAGTTGCAGGAAAGGAAATAAGGGGGAAACAAGGTTTAGACGTCGAACTTATAAACCCCTCCCATGGTAACCGGCAGAGGAGGTGAACCGGTTGAGTAACTAAAGCGAGTGGGGAACAGCATGCGCGAAAACCGGCATGACCGAGGACGTGGGAAGACGAGGCGGTTATTCTTCCCCACGTGTTGACTACACGCGTGAAAGAAGGGGCATAAATGTAGGTGTAAATAATCCACAAGGACAGGTGGAACGATCCTAAGCCATGGCGCACCAGAGCAAGCATGCATCTAGGGTACCGGATCGCCTCTCCGAATCTGGGCGCAAGAAAAGAGGAGCCGAAAGTCGACGAAAAGGGGAAAAGCCGTGACGCGATGGACATCGGCACCTTTGGAGCCATAAATGCACCGACAAAGTTGGTGAAGGGATAAGGAGGACTCGGCCAGAAAGACTCGCCAAGGATCCCAAGGGCGACATCGATTGCCCCATCGAACGGCGACATCGAGTGGCGAGATAACGAGAAGCGGACATCACTCGGCTTGACGCACCGACCCGAACAAATAAGGACGGTCGGCCGAGACATCGACCGACCCCCCGAGAGGAACATCGAGGAAGCTACACACTGTGCCTAACATCGTAGCAGACTGGATGTATCATCACTTGTAACTATAAATAGAGACCATGTAGAGAGGTAGAACTCAAGCAAGAGGTGAGGAAAGAGAGCATACTAAAGCATTGAGAGAGATAAATTCGTCTTGTAATCTTGAGTCGAGTAATAAGATCTTCTTTCACACCCCGTGGACGTAGGTAATCATGCCGAACCACGTATATCTTGTGTTCCATTACTTCCTTCGTTTGCTTTGTTTCTTTGTGTATGCGTTTAGTTACCTTTGGATGTAGTGGTAGGATGTTCCACCACTACAACGTTGATGATGAAGAGCTTTTACGACGAAGAACTAGAAAAGCACGACCACCCATCCTACCACCTGAAGCAGCTAAAGCCGAGTATGGATCATATGTCATCAATAATCCTAATATAACACCAGATATCGCAGTCTTTTGAATGAAGAGGTTTAGGGTTTTTAAAATTACTTCAATGATTTCATCCCATGAATTTTCTTTTCTTTCTTTTTCTTCCTTTTCTTCGAACACCTTGTTTGAAAAATACTAGAACCCCCCTACTATATGGGTTCAACATATAGAAGCCCCACTAAATGGATCTTTCATTGTCAACTCAATACTTTCAGAAAATGCTACTACTAGGCCCAAAATATCAATTTTGCTTCAGATCAGACCCATAATTAATTATTCTGAATTTTAATAATGGCAACATTACCCTTTAGTATATATACAAGAGGAATATCACAAGATATTTTTCATTTCTCAATTTTGTTTCTCTCTCTTCTCCATTCTCTTTCTCTCCCAGCTCCAGCGATTTCAGATCTGTGAAGAAGAAGACGAATCGATTCAATCGATTTCATTTGCATCTAGGTTTTAGTTGGTTATACTATTAACAAAGATGAAGAAGTTTTAGGGTTTTCTTTCACGTTTTTCATCTTCTCCATCGATTCCTCTTGTAGTCTCGGTTTGTTACGAAGATCAATCACATCCTAGAGAGAGAGATAATATGGAAGATGAAGAAGATTAATCGCACTTGAAGATTCATCTACAAAATCAAATCGACACCTGATAAGTTTCATTTGTTTCTACGAATTTTATACTTTGATTTTTGAAAGCGATTCAAGCAAATATCAATCAGACTTCTTCAAAGTTTGATTTTCAAGTAATCTGTTATAATCCCACCTTAATCATGCTTTTGAGAAAATCACTACAAAATTTCAAGAAAAATTATAAGAAATTTTTTAGGGTTCTTGAACAAAGTTCGATTTATAGTTTAATCTCTTATCTCGATCGAATTTTTGTTTTTAGATTTAAAATCATGATTCATTATCTCTTTTACCCATCTATTTGATACAATTTTATTTACTTTGATTATCGAACTAATTTGAGCTCATGTCTAGCGTTATCTCATTATTGATTGATTGTTTTAAGTTCGATCCAGTTTGCTTTAGTTGTTCAAAGTTGAATAACAAGATTAAATACGATTTCAAGACTTAGATTGTATATCTAATCGATTTTTTTATCTTAAATTTGTCATTGACTAACATCCGTTATAGAAATCGATACATAATGCTCAATTCGTAATGAAACTTATTAAGTCTTTGCTTAATAGGGTGAAGGAGGAGCAGATATTCTTTGAAGCTAGGTTTTCAGATTGCAAGTGAAAACAACTTCGATTTGGAGAAACAATTGTATTAAAATGATTTTAACTCTGCTACGAAGATAAAGGTAAGTGTATAACTTCCTAAATATGTTTGTGTTATGGCAATTGGATAATATTATCGGGGTTTGTGGTTAGGCTAGTTCAACTTGATTTCAGTGCCTAATGTTGTTATTATGTGATACAATGGACTCTTCTTCTTCGAGTAGCAAAACTAGGAGCTTACGTAGTGACTTACCTCTTCTAGTTTTGAACGTAATTATTCATACTAACATGTGAATACATTGTGAGATAAAATCTTGTCTTTGCGGCAAAACTTGGCTCATTTTTAATTTGACTTAGTAGTAAGTACCCATTGTCATCATTGATCACAGAGTTACTTGTCGTGTTGGATGTATTTTATAGTTATATGGATGTGTAACTAGTAGTTACACAGTTATATGGATGTGTAAATCTGCTAGTTACACATGCTTTCGGTAAAACCACCGGTATTATCCAAGAAAACTTGCAAGATGAAGTTTATGATTCTTCTCGAAATGGAAATGGAACCACTGATCACTTGTCCGAAGCTTTATTTTCTATTGATACAGGAGTTACTTGTCGTGTTGGATGTATTTTAGTAGTTATATGGATGTGTAACTAGTAGTTACACATGCTATATGGATGTGTAACTGCTAGTTACACATGCTGGTAAAACCACTGATATTATCCAAGAAAACTTGCAAGATGGAGTTTATGATTCTTCTGTAAATGGCAATGGAACCACTGATATTGTATGAAGCTTTATTTTCTATTGCTTAAAATGTCCTTCTTCATCGTCAGTTACCTAATGGTAAGCTTTATTGACTTGTTGGTGTTTTTTTTGTTGCTTATCTTGAGTCTTGGCCTACACATGTTGAGATTTAACAAATCAGGTGGTGTTGATGGTGGAGATGCAGGTTTTGGAGGAGGATGGAGAGGCGTGGTGTTAGAGGTGGTGGTATCGGAACAAGTTTGGAGGGGGATTGGAAATCGGTGGTGGTGTTAGTGGAATAGGTATTCAAATTTCGCGTGCAAGCAAGTCATTATCTATTCAAATCGGCGATCAGCTAAGTGATAAAATAAATGATTGAGGTATTGTAACTTATAGATACACATGCTAAATGGATGTGCGTACTAATTCTTGATAGAAATAATAGAACCTTGCGTTCTTTTTTTTCACCGAATGCTAATGTTCTTTTTTCACCTGTTTGGATACATAATATATAGTGGGAGACTGCTCCAATATAGAACTAGATATACGTGAAGTTTCATAGAGGAAAGATATAAATGAAGTATTGTCTTGATTGTATGTGTCACTGCGAGTTACACATGCATGTTATGCTAATATGCATGTGTAACTAATGGTTACATATGACATATGTATGTGTAACTACTAATTACACATGCATTTAGTATTCCTAGGTTTTTTGCTGATAGTAGCTTTTTGATTGTCATGGTTACCTTACTTGAAGGTGTGGAGGTGAGCACAAGCTTGCATTTTCGGCTGCATTCCTCTTATTTTATACATGTAATGTAAGATCTCGACTATGTCAATTTCAATGTGATTACAACCATTTGGGTGGATAAAGAACAAGCGAGGAAGCTCAATGATTTTATGAAGGACTCGGCAAAAAGTTTAGAAACCCGATTAATAGAGATTTTCATCCTAATAATGCAACTTGATTGTGTTTCTTGTTAACTTATTGTTTATACTTGGAGGATTTTGGTGAATACTCTCGAAATCAATAGAGGATATGTATTGTTACAAAATTTGATTGCTCCCTTTCTTTTCGTTTCCATTTAATTATCTATCTACCTTATAGTATGTTCATACTGGATATAGTTGTGCGGTAGAGGAGTCGTAAAAATAGGGGTTCTGGTGGAGCAAAAGTTGACTGACACAGTGAAGCATCACATTTTATGATGTTGCAGGAGTCGACTGTAAAATAAGTTGGAAGATATTGTGGTATGCCTAAGAACTTCCTTTATTGGTTGGTAGATGTAAAAGAAGTTACACTAGCAGCTACTAGTTATATACCTTTCAAATTAGTATATTGCATTTTCAATTGATAAGTGTTATTGAGTAGATTTTACATTTAAAAATCGCAAGTAGCTACATGTGATGTCCCTATTTCTAGCACCGATAAAGAATATGCTCACGAGTACACAAGGCATATGGATGTGTAACTCGCACAGCACAAGCCGATGGATGTGTAACTGTAGTTTACACACGCTATATGGATGTGTAAGTGAAGGTTACACAAGCCATATGCATGTGTAACTTTCGTTACACAATCAGTTGTATGTACTCAGTAATCATAATCAATTCCGACGTCTTTCTACTCTTTCTTTTTTTTTTCATAGTCCTTGGTTTTATGTATTGTAATGCAAATGTTCGGTGTAAGTCGATTATGCTCTTTGCTCGAATAGACGATATATTATATTAGTCATGATGTTACATGGAGTTATATGGTGTTTGAAGCTTCGGTAATAACAAATGGTCTTCTAGTTGGGTTGTTTTCATAGTGTTGTAATAGAGGTAGCAAAAAAACTTTCATGTTTGATCTTATGATGGTTGGATAGGTAGTATCTTGAAGTGTCTACATTACAGGAATGGTTGGATAGGTAGTAGCTTTGAGTGTCTCCGGTGTCACTAAGATCTCTTGTTGATTCTATGTCACCTTCATGTGAGCCTATTTGTTGTTTTAATAGCAAACCACCATTCCTAGAAAGAATTTCTCTCTCGAGTTTGATAGTTTTCTTTTTTGATGCTCAAAAATAACAATGAGGTTGTTCGATTATAGGTTTAAGTTCTTATACTTGACCTAAGCCCTTTGTTGTTTAATTTGTTTTTCGTAACTTTTCGTGTTAAAATTGGTAAAGAAAATAGGATCATGCAAGGTTGTTCAAGATATCAAGGCACAACTCTAGGAGGTAAAAACTAAACTCCAAGAGCCTTGTTTCTTTTCTCAATTCTCAACATTATGTGAACATCTGTATGAAAATTCACATGAACTCTTAGTTACACTAGGAAAATGCATGTGTAACTACCAATTACTCTAGGAAGATGTTGATGATTTTGCTAGATTCGATGTGAAATCGGAATGCAACCTCATTAAAAGAAAGAAGAAATAGAACTAGAACCTGTAGTAGTGGTTGTTTTTGGTGTTGAATTCCAATATGAATGTGTAACTTCTAGTTACACTAGTCATATGCATGTGTAACTGCTAGTTATACTAGCAAGATGTATGTGAAACCGAATATACATTTGTTGTGTGTCTTGTTCATTCAATCTTATAAAAGCTGATTGCTTGTTGTTATATTTCAGGTTTCCTATAACTTCTCGCTGGTACTAGAGTTGACGTTGATTATACAAGTCAAATGCATGTGTAACTCACAATTACACTAGATAAATGTATGTGTAACTTTCATTTACATGAGACAAATGCGTGTGTAACTTCTAGTTACACATGCTAAGAAATTATTGTAAATGAATATTGAAGTAATACATGTATTTTTTGTATGCGTTCTTTTTTATGTCTATTTTTTTGATGCTAGTAACTTTGCGTTACACATGTCATAAGGATGTGTAACTTTCGGATACACATGTCATATGCATGTGTAACTTCTACACATTCACACTTTGTATTTTAATAATTTTGGGCCTAGATTTAATAATTACCTAAATTTAAATTTTATTTAATTACGGGCTTGACAATATATAAAAGGGTATGGATGTCCTTTAATAACTCGGGGCCTAGATTTAAATTTCTTTTAATTAAGGGCCTCATATTATGGGTTATCCATGGGTTGGGCCTTAGCCTAATTTTCCCTTGTTTGATTTCATGAAACATTGAACCCTAAAATTGTTACTCTCAGGCCTCTTTATCAAGAAATGCCTGTTCTTTATAATCAGTTGGTAATGAATTTGTGTTCTCGTCCTTAGTAAGGGATTCACATTCAAAGAGTAGTGTGTTAGCATCGAAGCAGTTGCCATTTTTGAATGAGGAGGAGCCAGGTGCATGGCAATTACTTTTGGTTGGGGCAAGTAAACCACACTTACCAAAATTGAATTTCAGGGTTTTGCTAAAACCCTAGGGAGGGTCCAAACTTGCTGGAGTTCTCGAGTGATGTAATTTATACGTTGTTCTGTTTTGTGTCCTAGGAAAGAACTGAAGTGTGTTTCTAAAAATGTGGCAAGAGGCACAGTCATTTTTGTATAGAGGTAGGTCCTCACTGTGAGTTTTCTTATAGTACCTTTCTATATATATGTTTGATATGAAGATCATTACGTGGAATCGTAGAGGAAGTGCAAGACATTTTTTTTCACGAGTCACGAAGAAGCTTGTAAAGAGACATAAGCCTTTCTTTGTGGCATATA